>PRKT01001108.1:81211-92454 GCA_003671525.1 Saccostrea glomerata
TTGTGGCCCCTAATTATGTACCATACGACATGAATATCATAATATATAGTTGTAGATTGTTAAGCTTAACATTTTTTGTTCAGTAATATATACCAAAATATTGATTGTTAAAGAGTTATCGATTAAAGACTTCTGGCCCCTTTTTGCCCTTAATGTGATGAGTCAGCGCTTTTTTCTTGGTATAACATGAAAGATCTCGATGTTCTGCACAAATTATGTTCAGTATGTTTTAACAAAATATTTATACTTTAAAAGATATGATGCGAAACGTCTCAAAAAGTCGGTCATGATTCGTGTCCTAAATTTTGACCCCTACCGAGCTCCCATACTAGGCACTTCCGGAAAATATCCTGACCCAGGTGCAATATGGCAGCATGTCCTCTATCATCACTGAAAATTTCAGCTTTCTAGCTTGAGCCGTTTTTGAGTTCCATCACAGACAAGGAGGTCCTCTAAATTTCGATCAAAGGGCGATAACTCCCGACCGGAAGTGAATTTCAAAAAAATGATTTGCCGGAATTAACTTCAGATAACAACGCATCGACCATGACAATTTGAAGCAAATCGATCGAGCCATCTCCGAGAAATCTGCACAAATTTTGTAAGAAGAAAAAAGAATAAAAATAATAATAACTAGAGCAAAGCTCGTTGCAAAGCAACGAGTAGGTCTTCCGTCCTGTTTGACCGGAAGTAGCTTTCATTTTCAACAAAAATGAGAAATAACGCCTAGTAATGGATTGAATCCTCTAAAGCTATGTTAATTAATGCAAAAATAAGCAATTTTTGCTACTTCCGGTTTAACCGGAAGTGACGACGACGGGACGGAAAATTAATTTTTATGCTCCCAGAGACACATATTACCCAAAAAACTTGACAAGAACGGCAAATATACCCGTTTTTGACTCCTTCCGGTTTGGCCGGAAGTGACGACGCCGGACGTATTTTGACGACTCGGATAGATTAAGCTTGTCATTTTGAACAACTTTGCTTCTTTGAAGTATTACAAATTCTCAATACTTTTCGAGATATCAAGTAAAAACTTTTGGCCCCTCTAGATCCCTAATTTTAGGGGTCAGCCCTTTTTTCGAGATATCATTTGAAAGATCTTATAATTCTTCACAATTTTTGTTCTATATGTTTTAACAAAATATTTACAAGTAAAACGATATAATAGGAAAAGTGTAAGAAATTTTGAAACGCTCAATATGGCTTTTTTCAGACCATACCGAGCGTGAACGTGCAGTACTTCCGGTGAAAGTTAACAACACAATGCAAATCTACATTTGTTGCTCTATCTTCCAGACAAGGTTTCATCTTACTGTGATGAGCGGTTTTTAAGAAGAGCGACGGACAAAATGACCCTTAAAAATCACAAAATTGCGAAAATCTTCGAACCGGAAGTGACGTCATCAAAATGAAAAAAAATGCATCAAGTTTTTAATATGTTCTATCAGACCTGAAAGTTTCATAAAAATCTAACGAGCCGTTTTCGAGAAATCGCGTGCACAAAATTGGTGAGAAAAAAAATAATAAGAAAAACAGTGGAAAAGAAACAAACGAATAACAAGAAGGTCTTCCGCTGAAGACGGAAGACCTTAACTAGATACGATCTCGTTGCGAGCAACGAGTGGGTCTTCCGTTCGATTCTTGATGAGATGAGATCAGATTTTGGATTGAGATTTTCATTCTAAAATAATGATTTTCCATAATCTGTAAAAAGACATTGAACAATAAAGACTTAAATCGACTTTTGGCCCCTCACGACCCCTTAAATTAGGGATCAGCCCTTTTTTCCTCATATCATTTCAAAGCTCTAAGGATTATGAACACTTTTTGTTTACAACTATTCATAGATTCTTTCTCGTTTTCGAGTTATTCGCAAAAGAAATATTAAAGGACCAGCCCTTAAACTCCCTAATGGGGACGTTTAGCGAAAAATGAAAGACTGCATATTGTTCAGAATATTATTTTGAACATCTTTTGTTCAATATTACTTATCAAAATATTTCTCACTTTCGAGATACAAAGCGTCAAAGATTTAGCATTCTGGTCCCTTGTGGCCCCTAATTATGTAATGTACGACTTTAAAATCCTAATATACATTTGTAGATTGTTGAAATAGACATTTTTGCTTCAGTAATGTATAACAAATTATTGACTGTTAAAGAGTTATCGAAAAAAGACTTTAAGCCCCTTTTGGCCCCTAATTTGAGTGCCCAGCCCTTTTCCTGGATTTCATTTTGAAGCTCTTAGGATTTTGAGCACTTTTTGTTCAACAATTATTCAGAGATTCTTTTTCGTTTTCGAGTTATTCGCAAAAGAAATATTTAGGGGCCAACCCTTCAACTCCCTAATGGGGACGTTTATCGAAAAATGAAAGGTTGCATATTGTTCAGAACATGATTTTGAACATCTTTTGTTCAATATTACTTGTCAAAATACTTCTCACTTTCGAGATATAAAGTGTCAAAGATTAAGCATTCTGGCCCCTTTTGGCCCCTAGTCATGTATTATACGACATTAAAATCATAATATACAGTGGTAGATTGTTGAAATAAACATTTTTGTTTCAGTAATGTATAGCAAAATATTGACTGTTAAAGAGTTATCGAAAAAAGACTTTAAGCCCCTTTTGGCCCCTAATTTGAGTGCCCAGCCCCTTTTTCTTGATTACATCTTTAAGCTCTTAGGATTTTGAGCACCTTTTGTTCAACAACTGTTCAGAGATTCTTTTTCATTTTCTAGTTATTAACAGAAGAAATATTTAGGGGCCAACCCTTCAACTCCCTAATGGGGACTTTAAGCGAAAAATGAAAGCTTGCATATTGTTCAGAACATGATTTTGAACATCTTTTGTTCAATATTACTTGTCAAAATATTTCTCACTTTCGAGATGTAAAGCGTCAAATATTTAGCCTTCTGGCCCCTTTTGGCCGCTAATCATGCATTATACGACATAAAAATCATAATATATAGTTGTAAAATGTTGAGATAAACATTTTTGCTTCAGTAATGTATAACAAAATATTGACTGATTAAGAGTTATCGAAAAAAGACTTTTGGCCCTTTTTGGCCCCTAATGTGATGAGTCAGCACTTTTTTCTTGATATTATATGAAAGATCTTGTCATTCTGCACAAATTTTGTTCAGTATGTTTTAACATAATAATTATACTTTAAAAGATAGGATGCAAAATGTCTTTAAAAATCAGTCATGATTCCTGTCCTAAATTTTGACCCCTACCCAGCTTCCATACTAGGCACTTCCGGAAAATATCCTGACCCAGGTGCAACATGGCAACATGTCCTCTATTATCACTGAAAATTTCAACGCTCTAGCTCAAGCTGTTATTGAGTTCTATCACAGACAAGGAGGTCGTCTGAATTTTAAGAAAAGGGCGATAACTCTAGACCGGAAGTGATTTTAAAAAAATCCTTCAAATGGTATAAACTTTAGATTATCTTGCAACAACCCTAAAAAAATTTGAAGCAAATCCATCGAGCCATCTCTGAGAAATCTTCTGCACAAAATTTGTGCAGAGAAAAAGAATAATAATAATAACTAGATGCGTTCTTGTTGCTAGAGCAACAAGCGGTCTTCCGACCGACTTTTCGTTAGAGATCTAAGCTGCCTCATCCCATTTCAGAATTTTGTTTAGCTTAATTTACAGTCTCTCAACATATATCATGATTATTACAGGTTATCCTCAAAATATCTTTAAATATAGCTTTCAAAAATCGGCAAAATATTTTATACATGTTATAAAAGTGAGAAAAGGCATTTGCAATTGAAAAATGACAGAAACAAAGAAAAAAATTTGGGAACGCCCACGGCGGGATTCGAACCCCCGACAGTGGGACACAGTTTGGTTCGGTCATATTTTTTCAATATATGCATGCATCAAGACACGGAACACATATTTAGAATTCTCATTAGACAGACTATAAACCCTGTAAATCCTAAAGAAAAATATCGTAAAACAAAAAAGTTAAAAAATGGGACTTTTTGAATTCACTTCCGTTTGCAACCGGAAGTGCCGACGACGAAAAATAAAGGTCGTTGTTCAGATTGGAGTCCGATGTTCTATTACTTCGGTGAGTTTCACTTTCATATCTTCAGCCGTTCTCGAGAAAACTGCTGGACAAATTGCCTTTTAAAAAAAACAAAAATCCCCCAAAATCGCGAACGACGGTGAATTTCGAAAAAATGAAAAACACTTCTGGAGATATTATTATGATGCACCATCCCTGTAAAAATCTTTTAGATCCGTCCACGCACAGCTGAGATATCGCTCTAACTATGAAAAAAAGAAAAATAATAATAATAATAAAAAACAGACGAATAACAATAAGGTCTTCCGAAGGAAGTCGGAAGACCTTAACTAGATACGATCTCGTTGTGAACAACGAGTGGGTCTTCCGTTCGATTCTTGATGAGATGAGATAAGATTTTAAATGAGATTTTCACACTAAAGTAATGATTTTCCATATTCTGTAAAAAGACATTGAACAATAAAGACTTCTAAAATTGACTTTTGGCCCCTCACGGCCCCTAATATTAGGGATCAGCCCTTTTTTCTTCAAAACATTTTAAAGCTTTTTGGATTATGAACACATATTGTTCAACAACTATTCAGATATTCTTTTTCGTTTTCAAGTTATTCACAAAAGATATATTAAGGGACCAGCCCTTCGACTCCCTAATGGGGACGTTTAGCGAAAAATGGAAGGTTGCATATTGTTTAGAACATGATTTGGAACAACTTTTGTTCAATATTACTTATCAAAATATTTCTCACTTTCGAGATATAAAGCATCAAAGATTTAGCATTCTGGCCCTTTTTTGCCCCTTATTATGTAATATACGATATTTAAATCCTAATTTGCAGTTGTAGATTGTTGAGATAAACATTTTTGCTTCATTTATGTATAAAAAATTCTTGACTGTTAAAGAGTTATCGAAAAAAGAAATTTAGCCCCTTTTGGCCCCTAATTTGAGTGCCCAGCCCCTTTTCCTGGATTTCATTTTGAAGCTCTTAAGATTTTGAACACTTTTTGTTCAACAACTATTCAGAGATTCTTTTTTGTTTTCGAGTTATTTGCAAAAGAAATATCAAGGGGCCAACCCTTCAACTCCCTAATGGGGACGTTAAGCAAAAAATGAAAGGTTGCATATTGTTCAAAACATGATTCTGAACATCTTTTGTCCAATATTACTTGTCAAAATATTTCTCACTTTCGAGATATAAATCATCAATGATTTAGCATTCTGGCCCCTTGTGGCCCCTTATTATGTAATGTGCGACTTTAAAATCATAATATACAGTTGTAGATATTTAAAATAAACGTTTTTGCTTCATTAATGTATAACAAATTCTTGACTGTTAAAGAGTTATCGGAAAAAGACGTTTAGCCCCTTTTGGCCCCTGATTTGAGTGCCCAGCCCTTTTTCCTGGATTTCATTTTAAAGCTCTTAAGATTTCGAACACTTTTTGTTCAACAACTATTCAGAGATTCTTTTTTGTTTTCGAGTTATTTGCAAAAGAAATATTAAGGGGCCAACCGTTCAACTCCCTAATGGGGACGTTTAGCAAAAAATGAAAGGTTGCATATTGTTCAGAACTTGATTTTGAACATATTTTGTTCAATATTACTTGTCAAAATATTTCTCACTTTCGAGATATAAAGCATCAAAGATTTATCATTCTGGCCCCTTGTGGCCCCTGATTATGTACTATCAATATTAAAATCATAATATACAGTTGTAGATTGTTGAGATAAGCATTTTTGCTTCAATGATGTATAACAAAATATTGACTATAAAATAGTTATCGAAAAAGACTTTTAGCCCCTTTTGGCCCTTAATTTGATGAGTCAACACTTTTTTTACGAAACCATATGAAAGACTTTGTCATTCTGCACAAATATTGTTCAGTATGTTCTTACAAAATATTAATACTTTAAAAGATATGATGCAAAATGTCTCCAAAAATCACTCGTGATTCGTGTCCTAAATTTTGATCCCTACCAAGCTTCCATACTAGGTACCTCCGGAAACTATCCAAACTCCCAGTAACATGTTTCAAAAAATCCAAAATATGGTATAAACTTCAGATGAACCTGCATCAACCCTGAAAATTTGAAGCAAATCCATCGAGCCATCTCTGAGAAATCTTCTGCACAAAATTTGTGCAGAGAAAAAGAATAATAACTAGATGCGATCTCGTTGCGAGCAACGAGTGGGTCTTCCGTCCGATTCTGAAGTAAAAATCGAAAAATCTAGCAGAAAAAGTGATAAAAAAAAAATCGGACATACGGGGGAGCGAACCCGGGTCGCCTGCGTGACAATCAGACGCGCTAACCATTCAGCCATTGAAAACACCGCTTCAAATTTCTAAATGCAAAAATCTCGAGATTTCCTTTTTCGATTCTAAAACAAATTAAATATTTCGCATTTGCAAAAGAGTCACTGTTAAGATAACAAATATCAAAGAAAAATATTGGAAAACAAAAAAGTTGAAAAATTGCGGTTTTTTAAATTCGCTTCGGGTATCGGCCGGAAGCACTGACGGAAAATTTGAAAGTACAGTGCAAAACTACAATATGTCGTCTATTAGTCCTGAAAATGACAACATTCTAGCTTTTGTCGTTTTTGAGTTTTTGTGTCGACAAAATGGTCACTAAAAATTCGATTAAAGGGCGATAACTTCCGACCGGAAGTGATTTTCCAGAAATTGAAAAACTGAATTTATGTATGAAAAAAATCGGTTGTTCAAATAAAATACGCGCCTGCAATACTGCATGCACTGTTTTAATGTGTAGATTTTTACAATATATATTTTATTAATAACAGATCAAGTAATGTCAGTTTGTTGCCTCATAACATGAACATTGTGGTTTGCCGCTTGAGTCTAACTAAAAGGTTTTGTGTAGATATAACGAAATATGACGAGTTTAAACAGAAGTTCGAGCAACTAACACTTGTGCCGAAATGTCCGGGAATTATGAAAAAATAAGTTATGTTTGTTTATTATATACTTTATGTGTATTTTTATATAAGTTTACGCATTTCCTTTTCATTTACCGAGAAGTTCGGTAAAATAAAAGGGTAAATACTTTAAGTGCGACGTTTCTACGTCTGTATTCATTGGTATCTTTTCGAATAATTTAATGGCCCTTAAAAGGGCCGTTTATTGTCAACTCCTAGGAGCGACTCTTGATGGTCTTGCTTATTGAAAGCAAGAAGAGGACTGTTCCCGCCTCGTTGAAGTGGATCTCATCGGGAAGGTAATGTCTGGGAAATTTGACATCTATTCTGATGTAGGTTCGGCCAAGGATTTTCTTCATCTTATTGTTAACAGTTCTACGCCTTGCACTCTTCTCCTGTAAGTTTGTACACCTAAAAAGTTTTATGAAATCCTATGCAATAGAGTATAAAGGAATTTCTGGTTGCTTAAATTGAATAGTTTGTTTTGCTTGTTTAATGACCCTTCAAAAATTTTCACGCAAATTGGGACACCAACATTTGCCAGTGGAAGGATGTACTCGGACCTTAAAACTCATCCCAACATTGAAGGTTTCCATAAGCAATTTGGGCAGCAAAAATCAGTTTTTTACTACTCGCTTAAATCATTTACAATTTTTAAGAGGAAGAATCGCTAAATTTGCACCTCCCTTAAAATTCCACTCATGCAATAATTTGTAGCTAGAGAATTGACGAGTTTATGAAGTTTGATAGTGTCTTCTGTTCAGCTTTGTCCATCTTCCTTCGATGGTATGTTTAAAGAATGTGAAACCAAGGTTCAATGTCGCGAACAAGACAATAAATAAATAAAATATATGAAAAATGATATATGAGGTCACAATTTGAATTTGTATCTAGGTTAAATTTTAGGGTAAGTGAATGGTGTCATGTTGAAAATTTTAATTTTCTGTGTGGCAGTTAATATAACATTTACAATGTATTGTCATGTTGTAAAGATTGTATTTACTTCAAAATTTTGTATTTACTGCCATCTGATTAATTCAAAACAACATGAAAATGGATACGATATAATTGAAGGACATTATGTTTGTATGTGGCATACTTATCCGAAGTTCCTAGTTTTTATCATCTGATTTTATGTAAATGTTTTCATTATCAATATTTATATTTATTTATCAATGTTTATATTGATACAAACAAATGTATAAAAAAATAAACACATTCAACATCCCTTTTAATTATAGAAAATGTTGAAAATTGTTTCCCCTATGCACAATAGATAAGTGATGCTTACCCAAATGGTTGGAAATGTATTTATAAGCATTACACCAATGACCATCATCAACAAACTCATTTTAGAAGGAAAGTTACTTCAAAATTCATCTGAAAATATATCCAAAGACATAAACATTTGATCATATAATCAACTGAACATTATAGCAATAAAATGTTAGGACATTTTTAAGAACATTTTCAAGTCTTTGTAAAGAGCAGGAAGACAGAGCAAATACAGACCACTGAAAATAGAGGTAAAATAAGGTATTATGGACGATGAGTAAAGGTTCCCTTGTCAACCGGTCACAACCGCCGTGTGCTACTTGTCAGTCTGATAAAACAATTTGCATGAAATATATATACCTTCGAAGAACAGAGTGTGTATATATAGGCTTTTTTTTTGCAAAACTACTGTACTACTTTTAAAATTTTCAATTGATTTATAATTTTTTTTTACTTTGATAAAGGCATCACCATATACTGTACTGGTGACGAGCTTCAAATTAAAACCTATTTTGGCACTCAGGGCCATCCCATGACTTTCACTACTAACGTTCATCACTGTGCAAAGGAATAATAACTACCCCTGTGTACGTCTTTAGGGAACCGACTGGGATTCTATTTAAACAATAAAATGCTTTCTTTTGTTTGTTAGTAATGTTATTAGCGTGTAAGCTGTTGCAGAAAAAAATACATAATCCCTTTAATGGGGTAATATAATTTCTTTTCTACAAAAGCTGCGACGTTGATTTCCATACTAACAAACAAAGAAAGCTATTTTTTGTTTTATAATATCATCGTTATAAAAAGCATTCAGAGTAAAATTAAAAAAGTGAAATACATGTATTAGAAAATAGATTTATATGTTATTGTATGCATAACTGAACAGCCATTGTTCAAGAAATCTATGCAGCTGCGACATGGGGCCTAGTTCTCATACGAAGGACTGGTCTCAATGTCCCACACTGGGATTCAAACCCGCGACGTTAGTATCGACTCCTTACTGAGCCACTCTAGAGCAGATGATCTAACCGCTGAGCCTCGCGGGCGCCGGCTTCATGAGAAATAAAGGAAATGATATTGAGTAGATTTTAATATTGTGTGAAAACTACAATAGAGAAACTATTTAATTTTATATGTTTATATAGCACCCGTAATTGAAAATACTGAATATACATTTTTTGCCTTGTCCATGTTGTCCGCTCGTCTGTCTGTTCGTTTGTCCGCAAGATCTTAAATCTCGGTCATAACGTTTGCTTACAGAAAATGAGGTCCTGATAACACCAGCAATAAACACATTGGATATTAATACAGTTTCGCCCCGTGTAAAAGAGGTGCAAAAGGCAATATGGAAACTGAAAAATGGAACGGCTGCTGGCAGTGACCAGATAAATGCAGTTTCTAAAGGCCGAAGAATATTGAACACCTACTATCTTGAAAACTATTCTATAGAACATATGGGAATCAGAAGAAACATCCACTTTCTGGAGGTGGAGTCTGATTGTAAAACTTCCAAATAGAGAACACCAAACACGTAACGAACGAATATCGGTTTAACGAACGGTTAACTTGTTTACTTTGTGATTACCTGTGTAACTGACGAAACGTACGGACGAATCACACGTATAGAAAAATTAAAATTATTTGTCAATTTGATAAGTATAATCGCGTTGGTGTTCCATGTATCAGTATGATATAATCCATATTATATTAAAGCATTGGCAAACCAGAGGGGGGTTCCGTGGGTTTGAACCCCACCTATTTTTGTAGAGAGGGAGAGAAAGAAAGAGAGAGAGAAAAAAGCTTTTCTGTAATAGATATCTATACGTCTAATCATTTGAAAAATGAAAAATAAATCGCTGTCCTTTCTGCTCGCTAGATCTGTAGATTTTTGCGTATTTACTTTCCTCCGTGTACCTTCACAACCCCGTCTACGTTAACATGCAAGGAAGATTCCATCGAACTCTAGCTATACCATTTTTAGACCATCTTCAGAAGTAACTAACTTTTAGAAGTATGCATATTAAATATTTTTAATCAATATAAAAAAATGTTAAAATGTTTCTGTAGTATGCAGATGGAGCGGGCTCACTTTTTCTGAAAATATTCTTTTGCTGCAGTTTAAAAAAAATTCAGTTGTATTTTTTTTTGGAAGCACCCTCCACATCTTTTGATGCTGGAAAATAAGCAGATTCAAGATTGAAAGTAATGTACGAACAGAAAAGTGACACCAAGCCCCTTCTACCCCCTCCCAATTTTAAAAAGTGGTGTATAGTTTTTTCTTTCTTTTGTTTATGTTTGTCTGGGTTTTTTTTGTTTTTTTTTACTTGTCAAATGTTTTTGGAGCCCCATCCCCTTCTTATGAATGAAACTACGGACTTGAGGTGGCATAGAATCATTCCATGGCCACCTCAAGTCCGTAGCTTCATTTATAAGAAGGGGGGGGGGGGCTCGAAAAACTATGATTAACAACTCTTAACTATTAGTTCACGGTTGTAAATTATAGTTTACAGACGTGAATCTATGTTTGACAAAATCTATTGTTAATGTTTTCTTACAGACAGATAAACGTAGATTAGCATTCGTAAACTATAGTTAACAACTGTTAAATATAGTTTTACAGATGAAAACTATAGTTAACCAATTGTTAACTATATAGTTTACTGTTTTTAAAACTATAGTTTACAGTTGATAAATCTAGTTTATCAAGTGTGAAACTATGTTAAGCTCATTTTTGTGAATTTGGCGTGCCATACTTATTGGTTGTAACAATTATTACTACGACGCTTTGCAAGAGCTGAGAACAATTTAACAATAGATGCAAGTTCCCATCTAGGGTGTTGATATAAGGAACCCGACATAAATATGATAACCCGAAATTGGTCGTTCATATCTAAATAGGAAGTGAAGAAATATGTATTAGCAGTGAAACTGCCTAAATATTTCTTCAGCGGCGGATCCAGGAATTTCAAAACGTGTGTGTG
>PRKT01001108.1:104235-126112 GCA_003671525.1 Saccostrea glomerata
AGGGTCAGGGGTTCTGGTGTTAGGGCGGGGCTCTATAGATTATATAGTGAAAATGCATTATTTCTTTGAAAATCTTCTTCTCTGCTCCTGGGTATTAAATAAACTAACTTAGCACATAGTTATGATGAGCAAGAGTGCCGCTTCCAGATTTGTGAATTTTATGGCCCCAGGGTCAGGGGTTCTGGTGTTAGGGCGGGGCTCTATAGATTATATAGTGAAAATGCATTACTTCTTTGAAAATTTTCTTCTCTGCTTCTGGGTATTAAATAAACTAAGCACATAGTTATGATTAACAACAGTGCCTCTTCCAAAATTGTGAATTTTATTGCCCCAGGGTTAGGTGTTCTGGTGTTAGGGCGGGGCTCTATTCATTATATAGTAAAAATACATTAATTCTTTGAAAATATTTTCCTTTGCTTCTGGGTTTTGTGCCAATGATCCAAGTTTACATACATTTATGATGAAGAATAGTGTATCTAGCAAAGTGTTTTTTATGCCCCCAGAGTCAGAGGGGGGGGGGGGGTTACATAGTCTGAAAATAAATTAATGCTTTGAAATCTGCTCTTTGGTATTAATCAACCATTTTATGACAACATTTTCAAAATTTTGAAATACTGGTATGTGGCCCATGGATCAGTGGTTCCTTTAGGGTGAGGTACACAACTGGGTATAAAATGGAAGTGCATTTTCTTTTTGTTACCCTGATCTACCTCTGGGTATTAAGTAAATAGAGTAAGCTAAGTTAATAATTATGATAAGCAATGGTGCCTCTTTCAAAATTATAGATTTGGAATTGAATTTCATGGCCTCTGGTTTAAAACACAAACCAAATTTAATTGTTTGAAAGATGTTAGTACACAATACTCAGGTGACCTATAAGGCCCGTGGGCCTCTTGTATGTGGGAATAGGTGGAATTTTTAAGTAAACCAAATGATTAACTTAAAAACATATAACTGCTGTATCAACAGTTGATCAATGAACAAATGAAAGGAAAAATGGATTTTTGAAATTCTAAATCAGACTTTTTACTAATATTTAAAAGTTACATTGGAAATTTTTATTGAATTACTGATAAATGATTTTTACCGTTAATTTATTTATTATATTTTCTAAAATTCAGCTATTTTAAATAAATGCATTTTAAAAACAAATCTTCCCATTTTACGTTTACACTTAAAGATACAAAAGGGGTTTGAAACCCTTTATTTTCAAATAATTAAATTAATTATAGCATTTGCTTGTATATGTATTGCATATATTGATTAAAATAAATAATTTTTCTCAAACTATTTATTTTCTGTCTTCAAATGTATAGAATACAGGTAAATCCAAGGTGAGATGTAATTACTGTAATAAAAACAGGAATAGGTGGAATTGAGATTTTTAAAAAGTGGGAATAGGTAGGAGGCACCGATGGAAGACATCGCACTGATTGATGGGCATGTCAAAATTACGTCAAACGCAACCGAGATACCCCCTTTCAGGTAGAGACAGGATGTGTACTATACATTTAATGACACCTGTGATTCTAAAACAATGAAGCCCTTTTCAACAGACACCTGGGATTCACACCTTTTGTTTTATAGCATGGGAAAAATTTTAACTTCAATACAATGAGATTGCATTCAATTCCTGAGTTTCAGGAATTATGAAAGGTTCTCTCTCCATGTATTTCTTTAAAAAATAGATTACTGATTCTATTCATAAACAATTAAACATGTCCGAACTGCTTATTCTATTCTTTCATTCTTGAAGAAAATAGTTACAATTTTGAACCATCATGAAAACAATATTTTAAAAAAAAAACACATCCCCCTAACTATAAAGATGCTAAAAACAAGAAATTGCGTGCATTGTTTAAACCGACAGATGCATTTAATTTTATGAGAAGAATTAACTTAATTAACTAAGTTATTTATAAAATTAGAAACTGAAATATTTCGCTTCGAAAAAAATTCAATTTTAACCAATTTGCATTTTATTTTTATATTTAAATGATAATATTATGTAGTATATGTACATTATCCCTAACAAATCAATACACATTGGTTAAAATTGAAAAAAAAATACTTCAACAAATGATAATTAGTTAAAATAAACATGAAGAATGATAAATAGATAACATTGCTAGATTTGAGAACATTCTGCTTGAAAATATATCTGGAAGGACTTTATCTTATAAACAATGAGAGGATGGTAATAGAAAATTAATATAAATACATCATCAGTCTGTTTTAATTATTTTACAACATAATTATACTTACCCGATAGTCTTCATTTTTCTTATCAACCTGTCACGTGGCGCAGCAGGGGTCAAAGTAAAAACAGATACCTACCTGCGGCCAGGTGAGACCCCGCAACGCGTTCCCCATTGGATGAAGTAAACACGTGATCATTTTTAAAAGTTAGAAAGGGACATATTCTGTATTGGTTTGTTCAAGAAGGTAAAGGCCTTGGGCCAGTTTTACAAAAGAACTTAAGACTAAGACCAAAAAAAAAAAAAATCAAAATTTTGCCAAATTTAAAAAGATTAAAATAAATTTGATTTAAAGTTTATTAAAAAGTTATATGTACACATTTATATATTTATATATATATTAAAAAGTCTCAGTTTTGTAAAAGAAAGGGCGTACTTTAATTTCGTGAAGGCGGACATTACGAGACGATATTTACAATCCGAAATATTGAAGGACATTTAACGGCGGACACTGTGTGATCAGTGACGAGTTTACCGAGAAAAGACGGACTTTTCTTTGCGGCGGACATAATCTGACGATTTTTTATTTCGGAAGAAAGGCGACTTTTCTTGTCGGCGGACAATATTGCGTTTTGTTTTAGAAGGTATTTTGTAGCGGGGGACATAATATTACGATTTGTTTGGAAGAAAGGCGGACATTTTGTAGCGGCGGACATAGTGTGACGATTTTCTTGAAAAAGAGGCGGACATTTCGTGACGGCGGACATAGTGTGACGATTTTTCTGAAAAAGAGGCGGACATTTCGTGACGGCGGACATAACGTGACGATTTTTCTGAAAAAGAGGCGGACATTTCGTGACGGCGGACATAACGTGACGGCGGACAAAACGTGACTCAACAGTTGTTGGTTACTCTGATCTACCTCTTGGTATTGATTAAGTATCCAGAGTAAGCATGCTGAGTTTAGAGTTATGATAAGCAATGGTGCCTCTTTCAAAATTTTGACTTTCATGATCTTCGATTTAAAATACGAACCAAAGTTTTACATGACCTATAAGGCCCGTGGGCCAGCTTTTAATTTGATTATACGTGTGATAAACCTATTCAATCATGTCATATGCTCGTGATTCTTTTTATCAAACTATGATCAGAATTAACCATAATCAAGCACATGTTTTATTTCTCTCATTCACAGGTGAACTATACATGATAAGAAAACTAATTTGTCTCTTATAAAACTTACTTGCTCAATTTTAGCAGACAGGACAATGACTTCCCTATTGATAGCTCGCATTTTTTTACTCGCCATTTCAGCTGCATATTTCACATTTGCTGAGACTAAAATCGGAGATAACGATGCCATGGTACCCATTGGATATGGAGAAATAATTCAACGGTTAGAGGAAAAAATTATCCACCTCGAGAAGACAGTAAGGTTGGGAGTCTCTTTCTCACTGATTTACTTTATGTAGCTAGAGCATACAGGGCTAATTCGTGTTATAAATTTCTGTTTAACACCCGTCCCAAAAAATGTGACAATACATTGAATTTAATGTTTTTCAATTTTTTGATAATTCTGCAAGTTTTCGACAGATAAAGTACGATCATTCTAGATAAAATTATGCGTACACTTTAATTTCAGCAATACGTATTAAATACATACAATTTTGAATATTTTAAGATCCCCTT
Source organism: Saccostrea glomerata (assembly GCA_003671525.1). Taxonomy (NCBI): domain Eukaryota; kingdom Metazoa; phylum Mollusca; class Bivalvia; order Ostreida; family Ostreidae; genus Saccostrea; species Saccostrea glomerata. The sequence goes on from PRKT01001108.1 coordinate 108,123, forward strand.
TTTCAGAGGTAATAGTGTAAAAACAACTGAAGTGTTCGAATTAAAAATCCCGATTGGCACGAGCTTGGATTGATGTAATGCTTTCAATCCAGTCTTATCTATCTAATTGACCTTATACATGTATATCAAAATTCCTATAAACCAACTTTTATTCGCGTGCGAGAAATGTTCGCGAGAGCCTCATCATCGCGAGTAATTCTCGCCGCGAACCGATCTTTATAGTCTCTGTTTCTTTTGACAGCAGATCCAAAAAATAAAAGGCTTGATCGAGAAAATAAATCGTAGAACATTTACTATTTTACCCCGCTAAATCGCGAAATTTAAGACATAGCGAATAAAATTTGGTTACCAATATGACTTAAAATGATTGTAAAATTCATCAATTTTGTATTAACTATACCCATCGCAAGAAGTTGCGGGAGGTATAATGTTTTTGACCCGTCTGTCAGTCCGACAGTCCCTTTTTTGGCAGCACAACTCCTCATAAACTACTGCAGAGAATTTTGTCAAACTTTGGACATATTTAGGTCACAGTGTGTAGATGTGCATATCAGCAGGAAATTCCAATTCATTTACTGTAAAACGAGAATATTTGGCGCACTACTAATTTTAGCGCCTTTGGCGCAAGAGCCCTTGAGCGCTAAAATTTATTGTGCACTTAAGGATTTCTTAAATATTATTTTTTTGTGTGTGTTCAAAGCTTTTACAGAAGTACATGTAAACCGGAACTCACGATTACGTAATGTCGAAGGGTCATCGATTTTATATACACACTAGCACTGCTCATGTTCGGAAGACATGCAGAAAGTTCTGCCAAATTATAATGAAGGTCTTCCGTTTCAGACGGAAGACCTTATAGAGATTCTACTGTTTTTTGTCTCCCGCTTTCTCGAAAGCGAGGGGACATTAAATCTCATTCGTCTGTCCATCTGTGCGTCAGTCTGTCAGTCTGTCCGTCTGTCAGTCTGTCCGTCACAAAAACTTTAACCTTGCCCATAACTTTTGATTTAGTGGAGCTATGACTTTCATATTTCACATGTGTATTCCTTGTGACAAGACCTTTCTTTGGGTACCACCAAATTTGACCTTTTGACCTTGGATTTTGACCCACTTTTACACAAAAATTCCAAACTTTTACTTTGGCCATAACTTTTGAATAGTAGGTACTAGGACTTTCATATTCACATATTTATTGTTTGTGGCAAGACCTTTCATTGGATACCAACAATCTTGACCATTTGACCTTGACCTTGGAGATTTACGTACTTATGAAAAAACTTTAACCTTGACCATAACTTTTGAACGGTGAGGACTAAGGCTTTCGTACTTCACATATGTAATCCTTGTGAGAAGACCTTTCATTAGATACCAATAACTTTTACCCTTTGACCTTGACCCTGGAGTTTTAACTTCTTTTAAAAAACTTTAACCTTGGTCACAACCTTTTAACAGTAGATACTAGGACTTTTATATTTCACATATTTATTTCTTGTGGCAAGATATTTCATTGGATACAAACAACCTTGACCTTTTGACCTTGACCTCGGAGATTTACGTACTTATAAAAAACTTTAACCTTGACCATAACTTTTGAACGGTGAGGGCTAGGACTCTCGTATTTCCCAAATGTAATTAGTTTGAGAAAACCTTTCATTGGATATCAACAGCTTTGACCCTTTGATATTGACCTTGGAGTTGACCTACTTTTAAAAAACTTTTTACTTTGGCCATAACTTCTTAACGGTTAAGATTAGGGTTTTCATCCTAAAAAAAAAAATCAACATCAATGTTACTTTCTAGGATGTTCATATTACACACAATATGTCATAGAAAATAACATCTCACCCACAAAGACACCGAAAGCAGGGGACCACAATTCTTTGAATTTGCTTGTCTTATTATTTTTTTCCCCAAATCTTGTCGGCAGGATTTCTCAGAGATGGCTGGACGGATTTTCCTGAAATTTTCAGGGATGATAGAGAATGAAAATACCCCGAGACGTTTTTTTTTCATTTATTTCTAAATTCACTTCCGGTCATCAGATATGTCCGATTTCCGCTTTTTAAAAAAAATATTTAATCCGAGTTAGATCTCAGAAACAGTAAGAGATTAAGGCAACAAACTTACAGGAATGATAGATCTTCATAAGAAGGCAAATCCATTTGGGTTACGATCGTCCGCCGTTACTTCCGGTCGTCACAGGAAGTGTTCATAAATATCGAAAATTTCAAATTTTCTTTTTTGAACTTTTTTTTTGTATCACATTATAGCATCTTACTTGTAGTGTTGAAATATGTCAGTCCCACCTGAAACAAAAACGGCAACTTTCGGTTATAAGAGAAAAACTACATAATTTGAGTATTTTTCTTTCCCATAAATATTTTTTATAGATAAAGTATTTGTAATGATTTTTTGATATGTTATTCAGACTGCAAATGTCTACAGTAATGTAAAATATCTTCCTAAAATTCACTTCCGGTCGCGTGATTTCTTGTCCTCAAAATGAGAAGTTATCATAAAGAGATACCGTAAACGGTAAGAGATTAAGACACCAAACTTATGGGAGTGGTAGATTTTGATGAGTAGGCAAAATCATATGGGCTAAGATTGTCTGCCGTCTCTTCCGGTCGTTACAGGAAGTGATCAAAGAAATCGAAAATTTCAACTTTTCTTCTATAAAACTTTTTTTGCATCACTTTATAGCATCTTATTTGTAGTTTCGAAATATATAAGTCATACCGGAAACAAAAACGACAACTTCCGATTATGAGAGAAAAACTACATAATTTGAGTATTTTTCTCTCCCATTTACACTTTTTATAGATAAAGTATTTGTAATAATTTTTTGATATGTTATTCAGACTGCAAATTTCTACAGTAACGTTAAATATCTTTTTAAAATGCACTTCCGGTCGCGTAATTTCTTGTCCTCAATATGAGAAGTTATCATAGCTAAATATCGTAAACGGTAAAAGATTACAAAACCAAACTTATAAGAGTTGTAAATCTTGATGAGAAGGCAAATCCATTTGGGTTAACATCGTCCGCCGTCACTTCCGATGTCACAGGAAGAGATAAAATAAATCAAAAATATCAACATTCCTTTATGGAATCTTTCTTAGTTATACATTATAACATCTTATTTGTAGTTTTGAAATATATCAGTCCCACTGGAAACAAAATCGACAACTTCCGGTTATGAAAGAAAACTTGCATAAATTGAGTATCATACTAAACCATAACTATCTTTTATAAAAAGAGTATTTGAAATGATCTCAGGACATGTCATTCAGACTGAAATGTCTAGAGTAACCTCAAATATCTTTTTTAAAATTTACTTCCGGTCACATGATTCTTTTTCATAAAATGAGATGTTAGCATTAAGAGATCTCTTAAACTGTAACATATCAAGAAACTAAACAAGTAAAGCGTAAAATATGTCTGACGTCATTTCCGGTCGTCACAAGAAGTGATCAAAAAATTGAAAATGTTTTTTGTAAATGTTATTAAGACTATAATTGTCTAACATAATGTCGAGAATCTTGGTGAGTTACACCTCCGGCCGTTTGTTTTCCTGTATCGTTTTAAATATTATATGCCTTTTTTAACATAGATACAAGTTCATTCATACAGATACAGTGGCTGGAACGTTATTGTTGATAAACCAATCGTGTAGAATCGTTAGTGCATCATGCGTGATCGTTCGTGTAACGTGCGAGATCGTGCGTGTAACAGACTCAATCGTTTGCGGTTTTAATCGTGCGTGAACGTGCGTTTAGAAACGTGTAAATTTCGTTTTGTAAGTTTTCATCGGAATGTTATCTGTGAAACAAGTATTTCTTTATATTTCATTTTTTAATCCAAATAAGAAGAAATAAAGCGCAGTTTACATAATTGAATGCAGAACGAACTAACCATTGCTTGTAAATTAGCAATATAGTAAGTCGTATATTATGTTCTCATCAAATAGCGTGACTTATTGTGATATACCGTACTAAGATGTTTTACTATATTTTTCTGAAGATCATTCTTGTTTGCTGCTAATTGTGGTAAGATATTTTTTTTTTATTTTTCAAATTATCAAAAAAATATATTTTTACAAATAATAAAATATTTTTCAAAGCTAACAAAATGTTTAGTCGGCGAATGTACATGCACGTCACGCACTTGATTTTCGGGGTTTTGTTTAATAGTGTTTATCTCTGTAGCTTACTTTTAATTAATTTTTAAAGTAAAACAATAATTTGCAATGTCGTTTTTCATGTTTTAGAGATTCATAAACATTTTGAAGTAATGAAAACATATAGCCATGCTGCCATTTTTTCTCCAATCGTATCCCCCATTCTACATATTATGAAATCCAATTCAATCAAATTATACGGTCCATCTACTACTATCTTCTGATAGAACAAAAAAATCCGTTTCCTCATGTCGGAGATTTATCTAAATAATTATTTATTATCTAAAATAATGAAAAAAAAATCTTACATGTATTTAGTACCAGAAATACCCAATTTTTTTTTCAAAGTCGATGATATAATATATTTATTGATAATTCTTTGAATCTAAAATCAATATAAAGCCGTATTTCGTTTTGGAAATATAGATTCCTAAATAATTTGAACTTTTTTGCGTGAAGAATCGTGCGTTTGCGTTAGCAATCGTGTAAGATCGTGTAACGTGTAGAATCGTGAACGTGAAAGATCGTTCGTGTATCAGGTTTAATCGTGCGTTAATCGTGCGGAATCGTGCGTGTAACGTGATCGTTCGTGTAAGTTGTCAACAATAACGTTCCAGCCACTGTAAATAGAGGAGAACGGAAGACCGTTTTTGTTGCTGTAGCAACAAGAGTTTCTAGTTAAGACTATAATTGTCTAAAGTAACGTCCAGAATCTTGGAAGGTTACACCTCCGGCCGTTTGTTTTCCTGTAATCATTGTAATTATTATATCCCTTCTTTACATAGATAAATGATCGTTCATATAGATAAATAGAGGAGAACGAACGACCTTTTTTGCTGTAGCAACAAGAGTTTCTAGTTATTATTATTTTGTCCCCCAAATCTTGTCGGCAGGATTTCTCAGAGATAGCTGGACGGATTTTCCAGAAATTATTCAGGGATGATAGAGAATGGTAATACCCCGAGATAATTTTTTATTTTTTCAAAATTCACTTCCGGTCGTCAGATATGTCCGATTTCCGCTTTTTTCAAAAATATTTAATCCGAGTGAGATCTCAGAAACGGTAAGAGATTTAGGCACCAAACTTATAGGGATGATAGATCCTGATAAGTAGGCAAGTCCATGTGGGATAAGATTGTCTGTCGTCACTTCCAGTCGTCACAGGAAGTGATCATAAATAGCGAAAATTTCAAATTTTCTTTTTTGAATTTTTTTTTGCATTACAACATTGCATTTTTCCTGTAGTTTCGAAATATGTTAGTCCCACCGGAAACAATAACGACAACTTCCGGTGATGAGAGAAAAACTACATATTTTGAGTGTTTTTCTTTCCCATAAATATTTTATATAGATAAAGTGTTTAAAATGATTATTGGATATGTTATTCAGACTGCAAATGTCTAAAGTAACCTAAAATATCTTTGTAAAATCACTTCCGGTCGCGTGATTTCCTGTCCTCAAAATGAAAAGTTATAGTTAGATCTCGAAACAGAAGAGATTAAGACACCAAACTTATAGGACTGGTAGATCTTGGTGAGTAGAAAAATATGCTTGGGTTAAGGTCGTTCGTCGTCACTTCAGGTTGTCACAGGAAGTGATCAAATAAATAAAAAATTCAACTTTTCTTTTTGGAATCCTTCTTGGCATCACTTTATAGCATCTTATTTATTGTTTCGAATCATGTCAGTCCCACTTGAAACAAAAAACGACAACATCCGGTTGTGAGAGAAAAACTGCATAAATTGAGGATCATACTACTAAGTGTATTTGAAATGATTTCATGACATGTAATTCAGACTGCAAATGTATATAGTTACTTCAAACATCTTTTCAAAATTTACTTCCGGTCCCGTGATTTCCTGTCCTCAAAATGAGAAGTCAACGTAGGCAGATCTTGGAAATGGTAACAGATCAAGAATTTAACATAAATGAATAATAAACTTTGGAGAGTGGTTAACAGATGTAGGATAAAATGCGTCTGCCGTCACTTCCGTTCGTCACAGGAAGTGAACAAAGAAATCGAAAAACATTTTTATTTTGAATCCTTTTATGGATTTACATTATTGCATGTATTTAGAAGTTTTGAAATGTCAGACCCACCGGAAATAAAAAAAACCCCGACAACTTACGGTTATTAGAGGTAAAACTATTTAATTTGAGTATTTTTCTTTCCAATGAATATCTTTCATAGATGAAGTGTTTTAAATGATTTTAGATATGTTATACAAACTACAAATGCCTAGAGTAACGTCACATATTTTTTTTTTATAAAATTTACTTCCGGTCGCGTGTTTTCCTGTACTTAAAATGTGAAGGTATCAGAGCAAGATCTCGGAAACGGTAATAAGACACTATACTTACAGGAATATTAAACCTTAAACATATTATATTGGGTTAAATGTGTCAGCCATCACCTTATGTCCTCACAGGAAGTGGTAATAGAAATCGGAAAGTCAACTTCCCTTTTTTGGATATTTGTTACATTATTCAATTTGCAACTTATTTGTAGTTTCGAGATATATGTATCTCGGAAGCAAAAATGTCAACTTCCTGTTGTGGGAGGAAAACTACATATTTTGAGCATTTATAACTTTCCCATAAATTTGCTTACCGTTGAGGTTTTTGAAATGATATTACATGTTATCATCAAGACTATAAATGACATTAGTAACATCGAGAATTATGGTAAAATACACCTCTGGCCGGTTGTTTTCCTCTTTTTAGAATGTGAATTCTGTCTTTTATTTCTTTTTCAGTTAATATTATTTAAGAAATAAACAACGTTATTTAACTGTACGAATATCGTATAATAAATAATCGTTGTTTATTACTTATATTTGCATTCTTTGATGGTGTCAAGAATATCAGAGGAAATCCTGGCTTACATAAGGATGTGGCTTGTTGTGTTCAGTAAAGAAAAACACACGGCTTTAAAATTAGTATACCTGATCATTGCACCTATTCTCTGATAAATCACAAACAATGTATAAAGTATTAGCCTCTTTTAAAACACAGTTACAAGCTGCTCCGTCGTCACATTCTCTTAATTTTTGTTTTGATGCAGATGTGACGTCATCGATCAACGTTATTGAATCCTATGACAAAAATCAATACTGTAATTTAACCTTATGATAAAAAAAGAGAATGCTTTTATTAATGATCATTGTAACTCCAGAATGCTTTTCTAAATGATTTTTTAATTTTTTTTATTCATTTTTAAGAGTTGAAATCGTTCTTGAATTTTGCTTTTTATAAATGTTTTATCACCAAGTGTGAAGAGTTATCGTTCTTTGTACAAATATGCAAAAATACGATTAGAAAAAATAAAAATATGGCAGTTCTCTTCAATTTCTAAAAAGTTTTATTGTAAAATTAAATACATCGACCAAAATTAAATTTTTAAAGAAATAAATCAGCAATACTTGATATCGCGATTACTTAACTTAGCGGAACTCTTTCGCGATGGAGGTAGGAAACGTCTGTTGGCTGGGGGCAAATGTGCTATTCAATACAATGCAAGATCGATCATTGAAGCATTTATGAGGACAGATAAGTAAAAAATCCTGGTGGAATGCCTTGCTAAACTATCGCTGAACCATCCTAATAATTTTTTGAGAGGAGCCAATCCTACATTTTTACATTTCAAACGATATTTTTAACGAAGTGGACTCTTCTCATTAAATTTTCATTGTAAATCGTCACATTTTTAAGCAAATAAAATATTCTTAACTTCCCTCATTTGACAATCTACTATTTGGAGTTCAATATCTGGCAAAACATTGTGCTTTCGGCATTAAATTGTTCGAATCATTCAATTTTCACTACTGTAAAAAGTGCCATGTGCCCCAGAAATTTAGACCTTTCTCGACTCCCCCGCAAAAGAGCGGTAGTAAGTTAGATAACTGCGAGGTTCTCGTTGGTACTCGCGATATTACGTATTTTAAATTGTTCTGAATTTCTTTTTTCCCTAATTTTTTTTATTAGAAACGTATATTTATTCCTTTTACAAAACATTTCATATATATACTTCTCAACACACTATATAAGTGTAGTAGAGCTCACACAACACGAGTGTGAAAGAGCAATTGCATTCATAGGAGGTGCAGTTGCGTCTATAGTGCTATGAATGCAGTTGATGCCTACATGTTCATAGTGGGAGAGAGCAGTGGATATGCAAATATTTGTAAATAAATGTCTTTTTTAAACATAGAAAAAAAATCATTCGTACAGATTAATAGAGAAGAACGGAAGACCTTTTTTTGTTGCTGTAGCAACAAAAGTTTCTAGTTTAATTAAACTATTGTTACCCCAGTAGTATATAGTTACCTATTATTATCATTAGCACTTTCAAAGTTTGGCTACTGGGCGTGTCAATCATCTATCGCCTCGAGGTAAACAATGCAATCAAGCATGGCGATTGAGCTTGCAGACCGGTACCGGACAACTCATCGACAGACAGCTGACCGACAAAAGTGAAAGTCACCCCCGCGTGCAAATTCACCGAATGGACAATTCACCGACAATATTGTCGGTGAGTAGAAATTCTCTGACAATGGTTTTTACCTGTATGTTGATGTGTTTTAAGTGTTAAAGTGTTCAGATAATTAAAGTTATATAAAAAGCAATGTTTTCTGTGTTATTTTTTATTCACCATGGCAAGCCCAGGGTGTCCTGACCATAATGGAAGACCAAAATACGAATTTGTAAATTCTCAGCGTGGGAACAATAAATTTAATTGTCTTTTCGGGTTACATCTACAAACTCGATAAAAACGGGAATCAAAATCGTACTGGGTATGCCATATCCTATCTTGTAAAGGAAGATCGATCTTACACGACGAGGAAGTTAGAGAAACCAGGTCACACGATCAAGGTCGGTTATTATGGATGAAGTGTGCGCTTTGATAAAAAAAAAGATGCAAAAAGGAATGATATAATTTTGACTGTAGTAAAGGATTGTGTTGAAAGGACAAAGGATTCCTTTATTCCTTGCTTAGAAAGGTTGGCACACAACTTCAATTATCAAATTTAATATGTAAAAAAAAAATGAATAAAGAAATTAAACGTACATTCACATACTTAATTTTTTCTTAATTTTATAAATGATGTCGGTGAGTGTCGGTGTATTATATTCTGTCCATGACTTGTCTGTCGGTGACCTGTCTTTCGATGAGTTGTCGTATCGGCGACTTTTATAGTGTCGGCGAAAAAAATGTCGGTGAGTTGTCTGTCGGTCACCTGTCATAGACAGACAATACCTGATTAGGATTACGTTTTATCGAAGTAATTTTCTGTCGATGCATGCATTGTTTTAATATGATTTAAATGCGTAAATACTACATTTCTTTTAATTGAAAATAGAAATCAAATAAATTTTAACATTGTGCCACGTCCATGTGATAGCAACACGTACCGCGGTAAAGTTAAAGAATGTTTACTGATATACGGGATTACTAATGAGTTTCCGTGCTTGACTAACCAAAAAGTCAAATACGGGTGTGGATAAAAAAAAAGAATATCACATTTATATATTTTACTGACAAGTGCAAGCGCTAAAATTTATTTGCGCCGATGCATTCACACTTGCGTTTGCGCTTAAATACGTATACGCTTAATTTTCTCGTTTTACAGTATTTGTTCCGGGAATTTTGGCACTTTTCATCTAAGCTTTTTTGGCCATATCTTGAATAAAGAGATGAACAGTTTTTCGTCGCAACTCCTCATAAGCCGCTGCACAGAATTTCGTCAAACTTTACAGATATTTAGGACACGATGTGTATATGTGCATACTACCAGGAAATTCCGATTCGGTTGTTTTTCTGGGAACTTCGGCACTTTTCATCTTAGATTTTGGCCGTATATTGAATATAGAGATAAACCGCTGACCCAAGACGATCCATTTTCTTTTTTTTTCTGAGATACTTTTTTACTAAATGATAGTATTCAGCATGTGAAAAGAAAAAAATGAGGTCTGGCTTGTACAAAGTCATTAAATCATCATTACAGTGTGATAAATATTTCATATAAAAAGTATCTTCTATACACATATTAACAAAGAATAAGCAATAAAATCTTTATATCCATATTGGCATAATTTATGAATTTGCTTCAGTATATATGTATACATTTAATAATTCTAAAAATTCAGTCCGGGAGAACCGACACCACCCCTCCCCCCGAACTGCGCATGGTTTACTTTTTCCTTAAGCGGGGACACAAATTCTCTAAATTAGCTTGTTTTTTAAATTTTTAAATTATTTGAGTTTTACATTGAAATATGTAGTAAATTTTTTAAAATTTTTATCTCAAGAAACTGGGCCAGAAAAGCTGACACTTATCTGGAAGCATACTTGGGTATATTTCTATATTGTTGAAATAATGACCCCCGGGGGTAGGGCAGGGCCACATAAGGAATCCAAGTTTTACATTGAGGTATGTAAGAAAAATCTTTTCAAGAACCACTGGGCAAGAAAAATTCAAACGTATGTGACATTCTGAGGAAGTTAAGATTAAGGTTAGTTAAAATCATGACCCCCGGGGGTTTGGCGGGGCAACAAAAAAGGAATTCAAGTTTTACATTGAAATATATAGATTTTTAAAAAAATCTTCTTATCAAGAATCACCGGACTAGAAATGAGGAAAAATACGATGAAGCATTTTGGTGTATTGTAATTTCTAAATTGTTGAAATCAGGACCAACGGGGGTAGGGCGAGGCCACAATAAGGAATTCAAATTTTACATTGAAATATATAGCAAAAGTCTTCTTATTTGGTAGCATCTTAAGTAGATTCTTAAGGTCAGAGTTTTTTTCTGTTTAACAGGAAGCGCAGACCCAATTTTTTTAAAATACGGGGAAAAAAATCTCATTCTCACTTTATCTTGAAAATACCCACCGACCGTGTCATTTATAAATAATTTGAAGTGAAATCGGGTTTGTTGTACACAAATAAATCATGTAAAGGATTGACATAGTCTGTGTCAGTCAAAATCCTTTTACGAGCGTCTTACTGATTACGATATCGTTACTAGTTTAAAGAACTAGTTTATAGCACTTTCGCGGGTTCTATCAACAAAAATGTCGTTTCAAGACATTTGCAGATAAAAATGAGGGGATGGCAATCTTTCATCCATTGATGATGTAATAAGACAAAGAAGATCCTAAAATCAGAGTGAAGGCATCAACAACATAAATACACAAGATGGACACTGAACTGTGTTACTTTGTCCAAAGAGTCGGAAATAAGTTTTGAGGCATTTCATTTTATCTTCCATGTTTATATCATAAACTACATGTATTTTAATTATGCATGATCATATTATATTTAATACTGATGATCTTAAAGGAGCAATGCAATTTTTGTGCAGTTTGATTTCTTGGTGGAGACCCAACCATTAGTGAAGAGTCCAGAAGACTTCCAAGATGACTTTGTTGGTCAAATAATTTCAGCTGACAAATTTCCACTCTGAACCTCAAGAATGTGTTATCCTAATACTAGGAACACTTTGTCAAAATAGCTACATGTATCAACCCCATCGATCATGACGCTATCTTGGATTTTTCTGTTATCCATGTATCGAAGATATAATTGTTGCTATTATGATAGTTTAAACTATTACATGTATAAGATTTTATTTTATTTCATTCTGGAATTTGCAAGTGTTTTTAACCATAGTAGGATAACACATGCATTTACTTAGGAGTTGTGTCTTTTTATCCATATTTGAAATCCAAACACATGATAAACAACATTTTATTGTGTTTTCTTTAATTTTCAATGTTTATAAAACAAAAAAAAAATCATACCATTTTTGGTTTTATTTTTTGTTAGGGCCCGACTCGACAAATTTTGAACTTTTATTTTTATTTTGTCCCCTCGACCCGACTGTTTCTTTAAAATTTCCATTTATTATAAAAATAAAAAAAACTGATTAGACCTAATTGTTCAGTTCATGACCCCCCGGAGGTAGGGTGGGGCCACGGTAAGAATCCACGTTTTATATTAAACTATGTAGGAAATATATTTAAAAATCTTCTGCTCAAGAATCACTGGGCCAGAAAAGCTGAAACTTGTTTCGAAGCATCTGGGGCAATTGTAGATTTAAAATTGTTAAAATCATGAGCCTTTGGGGTAGGGCGGTTCCACAATAGGGAATCCAAGTTTTACATTGAAATATACTGGAAAAATCTTTTTAAGAACATTTGGAAAAATCTTTTTAGGAACATTTGGACCAGTAGAGCTAAAAATTATATAGAAACATCATGGCGTAGTGTAGTTTCTTAATTGTGCAAATCATGATTCCCGGGGTAGGGCTCAAAAGATATTAAAAGGGGGAAATTTGGTAAAGAACAGCATTGCCAAAGTTACTCAGGTGAGCGATGTGGCCCATAGGCCTTTTTTTTTTTATTTTTACAGGAATGATCAACATCTTACCTACAACTTTACGTAATAACAATTATTTATTTCCGAAGTATGAAACTGTTTTTTAAAGCGGGGGTCATCACAATGAACTGCGCACGCTAACTCTCGATTCCCGCCTACATTTTGCACCCAATTAGTTCAATATTTATAGCAATTTGGTCATAAAAACCTTGTTTTATACAAAGAGCAGTTCAATGGTAATTGTTTAAATACCGGCGCTAAATAATAAATTATTCCTTATTATAGTTCTTGAAAGGGGGGGGAGACAATATTTTCAATTGAAATCGGACTTTCAAGCATCACCATATTTTGAAAAAGTCTTGGATGGGATTAAATGTTCCTTATATGTTTTCGTGTGTTTTACGCAAATGAATTATATAAATATTGATAAAAAATGTTTTAGTTTAAATTGCTTTGAAATAAGTGAAAAATAAGCATTTTTGTCATTTTTTGTCTAAAAGCATTCCCCCAGTGACACAAAAAGTATAAATTTGTTAAATGACAGTTCATATCGCCCGTACTTGTAAAAAGAAATTTTTGTTTCGGGGGGGGATGTTTTAAAAATATTTTCCGTTGAATTCTTTTTTGTGAAAACACAAGTTTTCCCAAATTTATAGAGTAATCTCTCTTTGTTTTCCAAAATAAGTAACGTTTTATGAAATGCTATTTAAATATCTATATGTATATGAAAAATCATTCGAATATGTTAACTTTTGAAAATTGACTTGGAGCTAGGCGGGAGAACAATACTATCGTTCGCAGTTCTTTTTCAATCTCCGTGTGATAATGAGGACGCCCACTATTTTTACTGGCTTTATACACAGTCAGGGCATGTTATTTTATTGTTCTCCTTTTAACAATCGTTGTATATTTGCATTAGAAATGCTGCGTTAAAAGGAGATTGATAGACAAACATGCGATTGAAATTGCGCTTGAAAATAAAATACTTGAGCAATGCAGAATAAAAAGTGAGATGGAAAATAGTGATGTGTATTATTTCATAATATATGTCATTGTTATTTATCTAGTATAATTTTTGACCCATTCTTATGATGTTAGCTCCGCCTCTCATGCATAAATTATGTCCATCTAAGGGCAGACAAATGTTAATTTTCTGTCCTGTCCGTCCGAAATCTCTTGTCCGGAGCATACATCCTCTCTCCGGCTTGTACATGTACTTCACACATAGAGTGCCTTTGAAAAAAGAGTGTGTAGTGACCTTGAGCCATGTTTCTAGGCCAAAGATTAAGGTCACAGCAAAACTATATGAAAATCCTTGTCCGGAGCACATCTTTTCTACTCTTGGTCCAATGTAATTCATATTTCACTAGCATAGCGCCACTAGTTAATGGATATGCAGTGTTTTTGAAAGAAGTTTCTAGGTCAAGAGCCAAGGTAAATAAACCCTCTCTCTTTAAATCTTTCCAAAGCATATTTTCTCTCCTTAGCTTGACCCAATCTGGTTCATACTTCACCCACAGAGTGCATTTGCATATCGGGTGTGCGTTGACTAAGAACCATGTTTCTAGGTCTAAGGTTATAGCAGCGTTATATGAAAATCATTGTCCGGAGCATATCTTCTCTCTCCATAGGACAATGTGGCTGATACTTCACCCAATGAGTGCCACTGATCAATGCATTTGCAGTGACCTTGAACAAAGTTTCTAGGTCAAAAATAGCCTCTCTGTTTTAAATCTTTGTTCGGTGCATAATTGATATCCTATAAGTCCAGTGAGCCTCAAACTTTACCAACTGACTATAAGGAACTTTTGTTATTTTCCTCCCATATTTTGAATGAGGATATGCAATAATTTTCATTATTTTTAGCTTTACTTGTCAGAAACCAGAAGAGCTTATGCGAAAGTAATGCGCCCGTCGGTCTGTCTGTTTGTAAACAATCTTAAAATGCTACTCCTCCTACAGTTTTGGTCTGATTTCAATATAACGTGGCACACAAGTAGACTACACTAAGAAACATAATTCTGTTTATCGGTTTTTGCTTTCGATGAACGGTGTTGCCATGGTTACTAAAATAGAAATTTCTGTGAAATACTTTCAAAATGCAACTCCACCGTTTGAATCTGATTATTATATAATTTGGCATGCAAGTAGACTACACTGAGATACATAATTATCAGCTTTGTGTTTTTGATTGTTGATTGATGTTGCCATAGTAGTTTAAATTGAAAATTCTGTAAAATTTATGAAAAGCTACTCCTAAAGTTGTAGTCTTATTGCAATCTTGCCACAAAAAGAGACTTAATCAAGGATCATTATTCTATATATTGCTTTTGTAAAGTTTTAAGTCTCAACTGCTACTTTTCTCTTCCTTTGTTTTAAGTATAAACCAATAGAGCTACAGTCTCGACAGAGACCTGGTTTTAAAGACAAGTGACCTTTTGTACCCTTTAGACTTAAACAACACATCCCTTAATAGTACATACATGTAAATGTTCCTCTTCAAAACGAACCCTTTTCAGCGACATTACGTTTTCATGTTCATTGCTGAAGGCGGGGCCCTTCGAATGGCCACTATCTCAACGATCTCAAGTAAAAGCCTAATATTCTTTTAATATTAAAATTGGCTGCCAAATTAACAGAGATCTGTAGAGATATACACATGTGAAATAAGATTAAGATTTAAATCAGGGGCGACCGAAAAGATCAAAACCACAATGTTTAGTGCAGTCATTACATCTGTATCTTCAACTTAAAGTTAAGGAGCAGACATTTTGCAAAAGCGGATGTTGGAGCACGCAAGAATTTTGCATTTGAAGTTCTTATGGACTTGAATTTATTCAGTTGACCTTGAATTAGGGCCAAGACACTGATCTTATCCTAATCTTCAATCCTTATGTCGAATAAAAAGTCTCCTGATATTTATTTGAATATGAAAGCCCTATCTCTTTTCATTCAAAAGACATAACTAAGGTTTATGTTTTTGAAAATTAGGTCAACCTTCGAGGTCAAGGTCACGAGGTAAAGAATCATAGTATTTAGAAAGCTCTTGTCAAGAGTTCATGAATTTGAAAATTTGTGTCCCCTTTTGTCAAAAGGTGCTCTTTAACAAGATTAGTAAAATTGGTTCCGGAGAAAAAGCTGAAAATGTTTATCAAAAGTTTATCACCGACGAATGACGTATGTCGACGACGAAAACAGATTGCAATAGATCACCTAAGTGACTCAAGTGACCTTATAAAAAATAATATGTTTTCTAACTTTTTAGCGTAAATGAGAAAACACATCAAAACCAAATACAGTTTCTTCGACGTAAGAATGAGGATATGGAAAGGAGACTTGCGAAAAACGAAAGGATCTTACTGGACCGAAAAATTAACTGTGACGCAAAACACAGAAAACCGAGGATAACTAGACACCAAAACGACAAAAATAAAACCTCAACATACGCAGTAAAACAATTACCTTTACAGAATGGCTCACCAATATCTTCTAATCAAGGTCGACTCAGCGTCAAAAATGAGGAAAGGGATTTTTTTGGTAAACGAGAAATATCTGGTACGTACATTGTATGAAAGTGTACATGTATAGGCCTGCATATAATATAACATAGGAAAACATGAGGTATTCCTCTTTAGACTTTACCGAAAAAAAGAGAGGGCAAGACATCTCCCAAAAGATAGTCATACGTGTAACAAACCTTGAGGAAATACTTTTTAATCCAACACATATTTTGGGTTTTCCATAGCAAAACATATGGGAGGCGGGGATATCATTTAGTTAGCTCATTGCTCAAATTACCTCTAGTTTACTAAGATTCATCCTGAATTTTAAATTTGGCGTTTTTACAAAATTTTCTTGATTTTAAGTAATCTGAAAATTTTAATTGCTAGGTGCCGTGGCCTTTTATGCGTATCTTAGTTCCACCGAGTCTTCCCCAAGTGTACATCATACTATAATATTCGACTACGTCAAGACAAACGCTGGAGGTGCTTATAACCATCATTCTGGAATGTTCACTGCACCTGCTGATGGAGTTTATGTGTTCACTTGGTCTACTTATAGTGCCTTTAGAGGTGTGGTATTTACTGAGATAGTAGTGAACGCAGATGCTATTGGAAGTGCTCTTTCTGATAGTGGTAGTGTCGACACAGATGCTGCAGGTACTGGAAATATCGTGGTTGAAATATCCCGAAACGATGTCGTTTATATCCGAACCAACACTCTTCACAAAGGAACTGGGGATATCGTCAGTTATCCACGATATCGCACCAGCTTTAGTGGATGGAAATTGTCTTGAACATTTTGTTTTTGTATTTGGTTCATATACCTATAAAAAGTATTCTGGACTTTTAAATAAACCTTCAATACTTTTAAATGGAAAATAATCTTCAAGGCGAAATTTCCTTCTACATTTCAACAATTTAATTTTAAAAAAAATCCCAGCATTGAGTTTTTTCAACAATAACATACCATTTGAATCAAATAGAAGTACATGTATTAAACTTTGCTTACTTTTGAGCTCACCTCAGTTGAAAGTTCGGCAGCGCGTCCATCTCATTTTAATATCACAAAGGTATTTTCTCACTGCAATAAAACACTCACATGACATCGATTTTCTTAAATTTAAGCATTACCGCTTTTATTTAGATATACAGCCCGAGTCCGATTGTAATTTTTAGCTCTACTAGTCAGAGACTAGAAGGAGTTTATGAGATAGTAATGTGTCCGTCTGTAAAGAATTTTTCAAAATTCTACTCCTCCTACAGTTTTGGTCTGTTTTCAATATAATAACTTGGCACACAAGTAGAAAGCACCAAGATACATAATTTAGTGCATCGGTTTTTGATTTTGATGAGCGGTGTTGTCTTGGTTACTAAAAATAGAAATTTCTGTGAAATTCCTTTAAAACGCTACTCCTCCTAAAGTTTTGGTCTGATTTCAATATAACTTAGCACACAAGTCGACTACACTAAGACACATTTCTGATTTCAATATAACTTGGCACAGAAGTAGACTACACTAAAATACATAATTTAGTGCATCGATTTTTGATTTCGATGAACAGTGTTGCCTTGATTTCTAAATTAAAATAGTAATTTTTGTTAAATACTTTCAAAATGCTACTTTTCCTTTGTTATAAGTAACAAACCAGTAGAACTTCAGTCTCGACAGAGACTTCTGGTTAACATATTCGCCTCCTTTCTCAGAACCAATGCGAAAATTTCAACTGGTATCCTGAGGTGATTGATTGTTGTTTAACGTCCCTCTTGAGAATTTTTCACTCATATGGAGACGCCACCACTTACCGGTGGAGGGCCACTTACCGGTACCGTACAGTAGGTAGTTTAATGATTGTATAGTCAGAGTAGACATCATATCAGACTCATGAGACTGGTATTTGTTATTATACCCCCCCCCCCCCCCCCCCC
>PRKT01001109.1:0-22500 GCA_003671525.1 Saccostrea glomerata
ATCCAAGATTCTGGCACTGTTTGAAATATTATCATTCTAAATATTTTCTTTATTGCCGTTTCTCTTGAGAGAAAATGTCCTGATCTTTTTTCAAGAAGATGTGTATATTTAAAAACAATCGGCAAAGTTATAAGACGATAGATTTTTCCCTAGATTTTTAAATGCATAAAAGTAAAAGGTAACAGATCAATAGCAAACCATTTACTCATATTGTTATTTAATATAACTGAATTCGAATTTGACTTCCTTTTCTTTGGCTTAGCCTCGGTAACCTCTTTTTGTTCTACTGCCTCCTTTGGGGATGCCGTGTATGCATTGCTTGCTTTACCACTTACCGTATATCAGGATTTTTCCGCGTGTATCCAATTTCCGCTTTGTTCGCGACGAGTTCTCAATCGCGGAAAATAAAACAGCGTAAATTTAATACAAAGTTTTCTTCTTGCAATAGAATTATTTTTAACTGCTTATATCGTAGAGTGTAGAAATAGCGGGATCTGAGGACAAGCTCAAGATACCGGTAATAGGTATAAGTCCTTATTGTTTGTTTACTAATTGACAAGCCAGCTAGTTATATGGGTCATGTTCCTTGAGAGAAGCTATTAAAACTAATTATACCTGAGCTGCTAGTCAGTTTGGAACAGTACATGAACTATGATTGTTTAAATCTTTAAAAAATATCAGTGGATGTGAAAGTTAGAACGCAAGCAGGTGTGTAATCAGCTGAGCGTGTCTTCCGATATTGCCGAGGTGAAGGTCGATCGATCTATTTCTCACCCGTATGAAGTAATTCTAGCTTAATGACTTTACATTTTACGATTTCTTCATAGGCTTAAACAATTGTTAATAATATAATCACTGGGACTTTGAAATAGTGAAAATTTAATTCGCGTAAATTTAATATACTGAGTAAATTACTGATTCACGGAAAACATATGACGCGGAAAAATTAAAACCTGATATACGGTATATCTGTTCTCCTTTTTACATAGCAGTATTTAGCCCTGTGGCCTCGCCTACCACAGCTATGACACTTAAAAGGGAACTTTTTTTAGTCGGAACTTTGTATTGAACTCAGTTCATCTACTTTCAGTTGTCTACTGGTCTCTTTGCGTTCTGACAAAGTGGCTATTTTGTTTTCGAGGTCTCGCAGTGACGACCGAAGTTAATCTCGTAATTGTTTTGAATCTTCCCGAACCTTTGTATCAGCTTCCGATCGCCCCTCTAATTCACCATGTGCCGTTATGGCAAAACTAACATCGTGTCTTCTCTGGCGTTCAGCTCTACAAAAAGCTTCAATCTCCACGGCCAGTCGAACTGCGTCATTCAAAGATTTGGGTTGTGACTGCTGTATTCTGTGGCGCATATCAAACTCCTTTAAGGCGTGGATGAACTGGTCTTTAGCAATCATCTCTTTAACCTCATGTAATGCCGTCCAGTACGCTAAATGGGCTAGTCGTCGTATACTTTCCCCTAATTCTGGCAGTGTCTCCTTAGGCCTTTGATGTTTTTCCCTTGACATAGTTCGATATAGTTCCGTCTGATTAGTCGGTGCAAATCTAACCTCATGCACATGCATTATCTGTCTTCATATTTCCAAGAACTGTTTGTGCTTGGCCTCTTAATGATGCTGCCAGGTACAAGGCCTTTTGTCTATCATTCCACAGGTTGATGCTGCTGCATGCCTCGAAATGAGCTTTGGATTCAATCCAGGATCCGGTACCATCAAATGGCGCAGGCTTCATCACAGTTTTACCAAATGTGTTAGTGCTAGGACAATAACCACTGTTTTCATTCACTGGTAACGCTGCACCTAATGGTGTACTTGGCACAGTCGGCATAGGTTCTCTGTCCTTTGCAAGACTCCAGGTAACACTTGTGGGTGTCGACATTTAGCTTACACCTAACATACTCCAGTGTACATGCCGCGTTAAAATCCATGGTATTTATGTTGATTTACCCAGTGACACCCCTGAGTACGCCGACCTTGGTGTGGTGTAAACATCGCCTCTGTCCCAAATATCTTTTGTTCCAGGAACATGGAAATAATATGCTTTGGTCTTGAATTCCTCGTATCCACCCATAGCTCCTTTCACATTACTTGCTTTTGTGGTGAGGTTTACGTCAACTTTACCCATCAACTCACTCATAAGCTGTCGTCATCAGTCTTTTGTCTCAAGTCTACACAAGAATCTGTAACTAAGGAGGGCCAACTAACATTAAATGAGCTTGGTGTAGACGTTAACTTTTTAAACGTTTCTCTTAATTGTCGTTGTCTAACGTCAATTTCTTCAAGATCTGCCCACAGTTCTAATTCTTGTTTATTCTTCATATTAAATTACTATATAACAACCAAAGAAAAATACTCGGTACTGTGTTGCACGTATCTAACACCGTGCGAACAGAACTCTGTACCTGGTATCTGAACCAAGTAATTGATCTGCGTTTAAGAGAACCCTGTGACAGAACACAGTTCACCCCGTTAAATAAACTTAAATCAACAGATTCTAACAATGAAATGTAACCTACATATATATCCCACCGCTGCCACCAAATTTAATGTGAAACCTTATTTAAGGGTCCGTTTTAGGGATACAGGGTGTTAATATTACATAAATATAAATGAACGTTTCCTCTGGCTCTATCTTAGCCTATAATTAATACTGGAAATTAAAATTATATACAAGTATGATTATTTATTATTTTCGTGGGATACTTGTCCTTTTTTATTTTTTTTTAATTTAAACACCGGAATCTACAAGCCGAGGTTCTTTGTTACTAAGTCCTACCTGTATGACTGGGTTCCAAGCACCTGGTTCCGAAACCAAGTTCCAATTGTAATGAGCACTCGGTATCTCACCCTTATGCAAGATTACTATACCTTGCACTTCACCACAATTTCTTGGCTTACCTTTACCGGCACTCTGTACCCTAGCCTGAATTTTATTTCACCTCTGCAGTCTTTTATATAGCTAAGGGCTATACCCTTCAAACAGGGGTGAACAGGCCCTTGGACTATTCCATTAGTCCAGATCACACCAACGTTTGAATGGTATAGGCCCATTGCCTTAATCATTTCTCATTACAGAAATAATGTACATGTAAATACGAGAACGGTACATTTATTAAGTTGAAACAGTATCCAAGATTCTTGGCTTAGCTTTAAATGATATAACCCAATCAACTTTTTTTCTTTTAAGAATATGTTATAAGAAAAGGTAGAATTTAGAGAAAAATGATTTGAATTTTTTTTTTTAATTTGTGACCCAACATTCATTATAAATGATTAAATCCTTCTGTAATTAAAAAAAATATGAAAATTTCGATTCATATATACTCAACAAAAAAAGAAACGCATATTCAGATTAAACATAATAATCTATGTTTTCAGTTTAATCCTTATATTTTTAAAAGTGATTTTAGGGGGTTTTAATAAAAATTAAACATACCCTGTGTTGCAAGTAGAAAACTGAAGTTTTTGTCATTGTCGACGCCTCCAAATTCAAGGGGCATAACCCCTTAACCAATCCAATTTGCGACGTCTAAGCGCTGGTGAATTTCCCATGTACGGATATCATGCACAAATACCAGCTCCTGTCAGTTTCTTGAGAACAATTAATGCGCATTTACGCTGCTTTTTTTCATTTAGCGATTGTAGCAGCAGTTTTTACAGCAAGTTATGAATCGCGTGAGGTGCTGAAAGGGGGGGGGGGGGGTCTGACGGTCCTGCCTGGGTGTGGTTACCTGCGGACGGCCAATTAATGGTCTTCCGATATTAGTTTAACGGTTGCAAAGCCCATTGATGTATTCCAATTGCAGTTGTAACTTTCTGTTGCGTAGCTCCATTTAGTATCATCGTTAGCCTGGTTGTGTTCATCTTTTTTTCGGCGTGGCATTGCAGCATCAAAACTTCAATCAAATCTTAAATATGGGTTTAATAGGAGTGTTAATAGTTTCTCTAAATCCAAAATTTCAACGAAAATAGATATCCGATTTAGAAGAAATTTTGAAAAACACTACTTTTTTAAAACACGTTTAATCAAGGGAGATAATTTAACACTTTGGTTTAAAAACCCCATTTTGTGCTTTATCGCAAATCTCGCTCAAAAGTATACACTTTGACTTTATCAGCATTGCGTTGGGTGACGACACATTTGGATTTAACAGTTTTACAATTCAGTTCGGCTATATTCAAACTATACAATGCAACAAAGAATCTGATTGGTGCTTTTTTATAAGCCCGCCCACTTTCTCATGGAATGTTTCCAAGAAAGAACAGCTGTAGAAAACTTGTAAACAAGTGGTAGGCCCCCTTTACTGAGCGAAGTATTCAGAGGACAATATTTTATTAAATTATTGTGAGTGTGGGTAACCTTTAATGATCTTCAAATAATATCTGTCCCAGGACTGGCTTTAAAATGATACACGTCACCAGGGGCATATTTTTGCGATTGAAAACACGGCCGTTTTCCCCGTTTTTTCTTCAGTACATGTATCAACATGATCAATAAAATTAAACGTACTTAGTTTTGGTATATGTAAGTGATATTAATTATTTTATAGTGAACATATAAATTATATTCGCCATTACAGTAAAAAGTGCACTGCACAAGGATTTCGGTTTTTTTTCCAGATCGCAAGTTTAAATATTGCCATGACGACAATTAAAATAGGTATGCAGTGCACACACACATTTGAAACATGGTATTTTTGATACTCGAGACAACAAAACAGTTAACTTTTAATTTAATCCGATGTTTTACCACATATGAATTTATATTTTTTCAACGGGTGCTCCGGTATTATATATAGCTGGATATGTTTTCTACGCATGTACGCGTTTTCAATTTGCACCAACGAAAATTGAAAATGCCGTGAATAGAAAATCGGCAGAATTACATGTAGATTAAAATGAAATTAGTGTTTGTCATCAAACGATATACATGTACAGTCTGCGGTAGGTATATGTCACAGGCTATAAAGTGATTTCATAGTAAGTCTTTGTTGTTTTTTTCTCAAAAAGTCACCATCATATTTCGACCATCACAAGGCCGTTGGACGCTTTCCAACTTACAAAGGCAAATGATACTGCACGAGAGTGGGCGGGTCCTAATCAACCAATTAAAGCGCTTGTTTTATAGAATGCAATCCGTGATTCAAATGGGTGACTGGAAAAACCCGAAACCCCCCCCATTTTTGGAGAATACCCATACAGGAGGGGTGAAACCCCAATAAAGTGGTGGAAACCCCATAAAATTGAATGTAATAGGGTACTTTAAGGCTTAAGGTGATGTTTAATTGAATGATTTTGACATCCGTAAATTTTTATAGCCAATTTTACCTCAGAATCGACGGAAATCGGGCGCCATTACGAGTTTACCGTACACCACGCCCGATCTAAATTCGAAGCGTGCTGTTTGTCAATATAATTATAAAGATAATATTAAATTAATTCATAATAATTTCCACAATTATATTTGTTTTACAATGATAATAGTAAAATATTAATTATGTAATAAGTATTTAACAAAAAATGTAAGGACGTTAGCCATTAAGAAAATATGAATTTGTGTATTAATTATTATTCATATTATCCCAATGTTACCAGCTCTAGCCAAGTGGAGGCCTCCTTTTTGTAGAGCCTTAATTTAAAAAAAAAGAATTTTATTTAGGATATTTTAGAGAAAATCTAAATTTAGAGATATGAAAATATCCTAAAGCTTCAAAGCAACATTAACAAAAAAATAGTAAAGATAATTCATTACTTATTTGTTACAAGAGAACAAAAAAATAAATAAAATTCAAAATATGAAAATACTGAATTTATTTTTGAGATTTTAGACAAATTCTGAATGTAGGGATATAAAAATTTGAAATTCAAAGGTTCGAAGCAAAAATAATAATTAAAAATAAAAATATTATTTACTTATATGTTAGAAAGAGAACAAAAAATAAATCAAAGTCAAAAGATGAAAATACTGCAACCTGAAATAAATAGTAAATTAAAATAATATATCAATTTTCAAATATATAGATATTTTATTTCAAAGTAACTTTTTTATGTTCTTTTGAATTGTCTTTAAATTACAACAAATATGAAATAAAAGAAAAAAACAGAAGAAAAAAAAAATCACACAACAAAATAAAAGAACTGAAGTTTTGATGGAATTTTAACTATGAAAAATGTGTGTCTGAACTGGTTGAAAGATAACTGAAATTATTTTATCATCTCCAAGCACAGGTATTTTATGTAATTTCATTGCAAGCTGAATCTGTCGACTAAAAATTTTCATTGCCTCTCTGTTCAAACTAATCCCATTGACATGCCAAATGTTTTTATTCGAATTCATTATATATACCGAAAAAAGTTATAACTTAGTTATAACTTTTGTAACTAAAAAAAGTTATAAAAAAGTTATAACTAAGTTATCGGAGTTTGGAATGGCATGTTTTAAGTGAGGTATAATTTAGTTATAACTTAGTTACAAAAAAGTTATAACTTTTTCATAACTTTTCACCTTTTATTGAACATAAATACAGCAAGTACATAAAAGTTATAAAAAAGTTATAACTACAAAAAGTTATACTTATTAAAAGTTACACAAAAAGTTATAAAATAGTTACAAAGTTATACTTTAGTTATACCCAAATAAACAGTGGAAAAGTTACAAAAAAGTTATACCCAAAAAAAGTTATGAAAAAGTTACAAAAAAGTTATACCCGGAAAAAGTTATACCCAGGAAAAGTTATAACTAAAAAAAGTTATACCTATTATAAAGTTATGAAAAAGTTACAAAAAAGTTATACCCCAAGAAAGTTATGAAAAAGTTATAGAAAAGTTATACCTAAAAAAAGTTATAACTGCAAAAAGTTATAACTATAAAAAGTTATACCTATTAATAAAAACTTTCGTAAAAGTTCCAGTGAAATTATACACTGTATGTTAACCTGTTGTGGATTTACTCAGTTATAAGCTTTTAAAAAGCTACTCATTAAAATTTAAAAAAAAAAAAGATTTTTGAAATTTATACAAAAAAGATTATTTAAAACATATTAAAGGCAATAACAATTTTACCTAACAAACACGATAAAGATAGCTTGGTTTATTGTCAAATACAACTAAATGAATGCACATGCAATTGTTTTCAAAATTCAAGTGTACCTTATTTTTCATCATGTCATCTACAACAGATTGAAATTTCTCTGGTTGTTTTAAAGAATACATTTTTAGCATATAGCAATTAGGGTCTTT
The DNA here is from genome assembly GCA_003671525.1 of Saccostrea glomerata. Classification (NCBI taxonomy): domain Eukaryota; kingdom Metazoa; phylum Mollusca; class Bivalvia; order Ostreida; family Ostreidae; genus Saccostrea; species Saccostrea glomerata. The sequence continues at coordinate 7,250 of PRKT01001109.1, forward strand.
GTAAAATTACCTAGCAAACTGCATTCTACTCTTGCTAATTGTATAAACAGACATCACTAATTTTTAAATATTAACACCCTATTTATTTTTGATCTAGCTGTATTTCAAAAAAAAGAAAGGTTCTAAACAGTGATTTCAGTTACAGTTTCTAGCTGCATACCACCCTCCTTGCACAGGTATCCTTGCAGGTGTACAGTTGTTTATCTTTATTATTTGAAGATAGGCTGCACTGAAAGTTGGCTGAGTTAGCTGACAGACTTAGCCATCGTTTGACAGGCCGCACTGGTAGTAGACCAAGTTAGCTGACAGACTTAGCCATTGTTTGACAGGCCGCACTGGTAGTAGACCAAGTTAGTTGAAGGACTTGGCCATCGTTTGACAGGCCGCACTGGTAGTAGACCAAGTTAGCTGACAGACTTAGCCATCGTTTGACAGGCCACACTGGTAGTAGGCCAAGTTAGTTGAAGGACTTGGCCATCGTTTGACAGGCCACACTGGTAGTTGGTCAAGATAGTTGACGGACTTGGCCATCCCTTGACGGGTCGCATCTGTAGTTGGTCAAGTTAGTTGACGGACTTAACCGTCCCTTGACAAGCCGCACTGGTAGAAGGCCAAGTTAGTCAACGGTCTTAACCGTCCCTATATTGACAGGCCGTACTGGTAGTAAGCCGAGCTAGTTGACGAACTTGGCCATCTCTTGACATGCGGCACTGGTAGTAGGTTAAGTTAGTTGACGGACTTGACCATCCCTTGAAAAGCCGCTCTGGTAGTAAGCCAATCTAGTTGATGGACTTGGTTGTTCAATGACAGGCCGCACTGGTAATAGGCCAAGTTAGTTGAAGGACTTGACAGGCTGCACTGGTAGTCAGCCGAGCTAGTTGATGGACTTGGTCATCCCTTGACAGGCCGCACTGGGTCAGCCGAGCTGGCCGAGGGACTTGGCTGGTGGTCTGCGTCCCTCATTTTAGCTGGTCAGACGCCTTGGCTGGCGGGCAGTGTGACTGGTAGTCGGCTAAGTTTTCGTTGAAATATGCTTGCAATTTTAACCTTTTCTTCAATTCTGCAAAAAATTGTAAAGGTTCAAAATTTAGATTATAGATATTTAGATAGTATATTTCCAGCACTCATTTGCATATCAAATTGAAAACACTCTTCCATATCAATTAATTCAAATTCATTAATTCATCCAAAACATGGAAAATACAAGACTAATTTAAGATCTATACTTACAGGAATCAGTTTTAGATTGAAAGATTTATTGAATTTTGAAATGAAAAAAAAATTTACTTTACCTTAAACAAGTAATATTTTGAAGAATTTCATGTACTCCAGGTCAGGACAGATTCAGCTCATGGAAACATCATGTACCAATATTCTGCTTTATAAAAAAAAAAAAAAAAATTAATGTTAAATTACTCATTTCATTGCATTAATTAACGTTGCAGCTAGATCATGTTATGATCATGCTGATGCGTATAAGGCTTCACAATATTTTAACAGTTCAGGGAATCTATAAACAATTGTGGGAATAAATATGACAAAGAACAACATATTTGATTAATATACTAAATGCTGAAAAATATTATGCGTTTCAAATACTTTCAATTTGTTTACTTCAGTCTTTGTCATTCGACATACCAATCAAAACAAACAAGAAATCTAAGATTCACACGCCTAGAATTTTGTTCATTCCCAATATTTCTTCTTTTTGGAATGTTATTCCAGAGGTACTAAGTATACTTTACCAAAATCAATAAAATGTTAGCATAAATATCGCCTTACCAACTGGTTTTATCTCCTTTTTTTCTATCAACACTTTCAACATCCAAACATTCAAATCGTCCATGGAAAAATCCGCGCTCTGTTATTGACCAATCATAGAACTCAAAAACGTCACGTGATCGAAAAAAATAAATAAATAATTCATAATTAATTTATTTTAAATGCAAATAAACCTAATTGTGTAATTTTAAACTTAAATTAAAAATATAAATACCACTTGGTGTTAAAATTTTGAATTTATCTTAGTATCAACAAAACGGACATCGGAGGCCGCCATATTTTTTGTTGCCGCCATTTTGAATTTAATATTTGTTTATTTGTGAAAATAACTATTATAACTGGGTTATTTAATTATGCAAACAATAAAATCTACATGTACTAGTCATCTGCTTAAATCTTAATATAACTGGCAGTCTTTATTCACAACATCGTAATATCTGTTCAACATGAACATGCACATACTCTATGCTGTTGTTTATCTTTTTAGCCACCCATATTACGACTGATTTTCTTCAGATTTCAAACAACCTGTGTAGAATTGTACCATTCAGAGATTGTGTAATACCCAAGCTGAAATATTTACGATGTGTTGGCCACAAAGGTCACCTAGTACAAACACCTGTCTCACAGAAAACAATAGGGAAATTTACACAGTTTTGCACACGAAGACTTCATGAGATTACATTTCATACTGTTTATATCTCTTGCAGTACATTTATATTTCCCCAGAATTATGAAATATATTCATTCCCAACTTCAGATGTAAGTGCATTATTATAATTTACAAGACAAATATTATGTCTCATCAGGGTCTCAATAAATACGTATTTTCTAAGAGAGAGAGAGAGAGAGAGAGAGAAAGAGAAAGAGAGAGAGAAATTATTCTCAACTTTAGTTGAAACTTACATGACAAATATCAATTTAAATAGACAATAATATTTATTACACACACATGACATGTACTGTGTACACACCCTCAAACACCACAGAGAGAGAGAGAGAGAGAGAGAGAGAGAGAGAGAGAGAGAGAGTTTCTCATTTATAGATGTAATTCACAAGATTTTATTTCACATCCCTTCTGTTGAACTTGACATGGCTGTGGACAGCATATTTACCGGTATTATGAATGAGAAGTCGATCACTGGTAGTAACCAATATTATTTTTCAGGAATTGACAAAGTTTTCTGCTGCAGTGTTTGAAAAAAAAAACAATTTTGAACACGATCAAAATTCATTCAAATTAACACTTAGTTTATATGTTATTTTTGAAAAAAAAAAGTTGGTGTCAAGTAGTATCCATTAAATAACCCCCAAAACTTGTAAATTTATACTGGTAATGCTTGAAAATGGCTAAGTTCAGAAAAGTTATGTTTTAGTTATACATGAAAATGACAAAGTCCAGAAAAGTTATGTTTTAGTTATACATGAAAATGGCTAAGTCCAAAAAGTTACATTTTAGTTATACATGAAAATGACAAAGTCCAGAAAAGTTATGTTTTAGTTACACGTGAAAATGGCTAAGTCCAAAAAGTTACATTTTAGTTATACATGAAAATGACAAAGTCCAAAAAAGTTACATTTTAGTTATAACTTTTTTGTACCTCACAGGCTAGGTATAACTAAGTTATACTTTAGTTATAACTTAGTTATAACTTTTTTCGGTATGGGATATAAACCCCTACATCTCCAAAATATCAAATTCTGAGAATTTCCATATTTCCTCCGGAGTGTGTTATTTATAATTTTGTTTTTGATTGAATGCCAATGGGAAGTGGTATTTACAAGTTTTGAAATTTGTTTACTTATTTTTGCTGTCGGAGCGTTTTGAATTTGATTTGCCAGAGTGCTCGACAGCTTTTAAGTACTGATACAAATGTTCCGAACTCTGAAATGTAAGACCCTGGAACATTAGAACACATGGATAGAAGTTTGAGAGGATATGGTGCTCTCCCTTGAAGTAGATGGGAGAGCTGGGAGTTGGATTTGGAACAGGGGAGGAGCTTGCAGTTGGATGTTTAATAGATGCTGTGACAGGAGGAGAAGATGCTGAGTGAGGAGGAGGAGATGTGGAGCAAGGAGGGGGAGGAGATGCAGTGCAAGGAGGAGGAGAAGGAGGAGATGCAGTGCGAGGAGGAGGAGAGGGAGGAGATGCAGTGCAAGGAGGAGGAGAGGGAGGAGATGTCGTGCGAGGAGGAGGTGATGGAGATGCAGTGTGAGGAGGAGGAGAGGGAGGAGATGCAGTGCAAGGAGGAGAGGGAGGAGATGCAGTGTGAGGAGGAGGAGAGGGAGGAGATGCAGTGCAAGGAGGAGAGGGAGGAGATGCAGTGCAAGGAGGAGAGGGAGGAGATGCCGTGTGAGGAGGAGAGGGAGGAGATGCCATGCGAGGAGGAGAGGGAGGAGATGCAGTGTGAGGAGGAGGTGAAAAACAAGACAAGATAGAACCTGATGGTGCTGACCAGTGAATACTGTTTGGTGTTGTGTTAGGTTAGGTTAGGAATGTTATTGTTTTTTAAAATGTTGCTAATTAAGTTCTAAATTTCTTTCTCTAAAATTTTTATCATGTTATTTTCTTTCATGTATATTACTTTCATTTGGCTGTAATATTTTCATATATGAACAAAAGATTGACTAGGAATAATGATCCAACATCTTTAAGTTTTTTAAAAATCTTTTTAAAGTTTTTTTTTATTTTTTATCTTTCGGTCATCTTTCGGTCCTTTGGTTTTTATATTTTTGTTTCAAAATTCAAATCATGGCTCTACACTGAAGAAGGCCTCCAAGTGGCTAGAGCTGGGAACATAAGGAAACTATGAATATTTTCAGTTATTACTAATTTAAAAGGTCTTTATTTATTAATTTGTCATGAATTTTCAAAATTATCAAAATTCATATTTTCCTTATGTGTGTGCTTACGTCCTTAAAATGAAATTCTGTAAAGCATAACTGTACAATTGAGAATAGTAAAGGTTCAATGTATATACACATGCCCTGCCAGAGGGGGGTTGGTCAGACTAGCTGGGAACCCAGGTGTTTAAACAAAAGGTGCATGTTTATTGTCAAGTTGACCAAGTGTCAACAGCTGTGTATATAGTGCATGTACACACACAGGGGTGCCTGTCTATCCCAGTACAAAACAACAGAGCTAACAAATTCATTCATTAGTTAATTTAATTTAATAACATGTTATAAATGATTGGAATTGAGAAAAAATACTTTATTCCTTGATCAATGGACTAGTTAAATTCATACAAAAAAACATTCAATTAAAAATTTCACTGTAATGTCTTTCATTATAATAATTACATTAACAGATTCATTCATTAATTAATTTAATTTAATTACATATTATAAATAATTAGAATTAATAAAAATGACTTTATTTCTTGATTAATGGACTAGTTAAATTCATTAAAAAAAAAATCAATTAAACATTGCACTGAAATATCTTTCAACATGATAAATATTTCATACTTCTTTTATATTCTTAAGGTTTCCTTACAAATAATTTTTTTAAAAATAATATTCATACATAATATAATATTCATATTGATCAAGATTACAGTAATTATTTCCACGGATTACTCGAAACGACTTCAGCGATCGCGAATTTAGATCGGGCGTGGTGTGCAGTATATCAAGACTAGAAGAAACCCGTCGATTCTGAGGTAAAATTGGCTATAAAAATTTACGGATGTCAATATCATTCAATTAAACATCACCTTAGGCCTTATTGTACCCCATTACGTTCAATTTTATGGGGTTTCCACCACTTTATTGGGGTTTCACCCCTCCTGTATGGGTATTCTCCAAAAATGGGGGGGTTTCGGGTTTTTCCAGTTACCGATTCAAATTGTTCAATTGTCAAATCCAATAGTATCAATACTCGAGGCAACGCTATTTCGGCCGCAGTGAAATACTTTCAAGCGAGATTTGCGATAAAAGGGTCACAGGTATCCAATGATATACAAGATAGTTGTTCCATGGATAATTAAAAAATTTCTTTTACAAGTAAAACAATATGCGTTTCTTTTATTTTTGTTGAGTATATATAGTTATGTTACGGAATGCAAGCACTTCAGGGCATTTGATAACTTTCTTTAATATATCTACTTCTTTCTTGTCGTCTCTCTACAGAAAAAAATATGAAGATGTTTTATTAAAAGAAAAAAATAATATGTTATAAAACAGGTAGAGTTGAAAATTGTTTATTTTTTCATTGAAATACATAAAAACATCCGAAATTGGTCACAGTAGGGAGTCGGATTTTGTGAAACGGTGGCGCCTTGTGGTAGCACTAGATTTACCGCTTGCCGGTCGTTCGGATTTTGATCCTCATTTTACCAACTCCACTACGAACATGGCGGAAGGCGAAGTAGACATGCCGACGGAAAAGAGACCCCGACTTCAAAAAGAATCTCCAGACTGGGCAGCTGTCTTCAATTTAACATCTTTCCAAGCAATTCACCCGGCATTTGCTATCTTGCAGTTAGGGCCAGATTGTAATGCACACATGAGTCTTCGATTTACGGAGGCTAAATGTAACTTTAAGAAAGTAGGGGATGGAAACCCTCACCACCCATCCCTTTACATGATAGACTTCGAAGATATTTTCACAAAAGGGATTGATTTATTGATAGACTTGAAGAGCAATACACGCCAACCAAATGCAGACGAACAAAAGGCAATAGATATACTAGATAAATTTTTTGAAGAGAAAGGTAAGTGCAGTATAAAATTTATTTAGGTATAAACATGCCACAGTGTATTCTTCAAAGTGAAACTATGTACAGTACCTGGCCATAAGTGAGTCATAATTTTATTTTTCCACTATATATTTTATTGAAAAATGCATTTTTCTGAAATACTATTGCAATATTATTTGTTGATCATTTTTTATGACTAAAACAGGTCCAGTACAATCAGTACATTTAGCTACGTAGGTAGAATTACCTACGTAGCTTTATTTACCTACTGATAGATAATTGGTACTTTACAATACTTTTACAAATACTCACTACTGAATAAACCACCTGTTACAATAAATATAAGTTAGAATGTGCTGTAAGTCAAAGCTAAAACGGAAATTTAATAAACTAATTGCCATTTGTCATATAGGAGGAAACATGAGGAATTGCAGCAACGGAAAAAAAGACGGATTGTATTTTCGAAACGTTCGTAATGTTTTATGGGTATTTTAACGACCACAAACCCATATTTTTACTTAATACATTTGAGAATTTGCTTTATTTTTAGCTTTACGATAATTTTTTTAACAATTAAAAAAAAAGATAAACAAGAAATATCCCAGGACTTTGGCGAATTCTAAATGCCGAGTCCGGATCCGGAATTTGTTAGTCCGGGACGTCGGGCTTGAGGAATTTTGAACCCCTGCTAAAACACCATAAAATGCAGAATTCTTTTTTAATTTTAATTTTATCTCTAGGCATTACAATGAAATCACAAGTGAAGTACAAAATAAAAGTTTTAAGACTTCAATTTGGTATTAGAAATCATAGTAATTTGAGGTTAGAAGTTTATGTCTTGTCAATTTTATTATTTATTCACAGTGATTTGAGAATCTTGTTGTTTATCATTTTAAGACAAGAAAATTGGAATAATTTTGCATGATTCAGTGAAAAAATCATGAAAATTGAGCTTAAATTGACTTCACAAAATTTTTTTTATAAAAATTGGTTTTTCAAGGTGTCCCAAAACATACTGTAGATTGGCAAATAATCACGATGGTTTTAATTTCGCTATGTTCGCGATTCATTATTTTTTCGCGAAAATAAACCCATGATCGTGAAAGCTGTCATTAGTTACTAAAAACGTTGAAATGATAAAAAAATTTTGATACAGCGTGAAATTAAAACCATCGCGATTTGAACTTTTTGAGAAATCGTGAAATTTTAACACCGTGGAATTAAAACGATTTACAGTATGTTACACTTTTAAACCTTTATAGAAATTTTATGCCTTAAGTTACAATAATGAAATTTAAAATATATAATAAAATTGTTATAAATTTTTTGTGAAGCATACAGTTGCCACCGTTTCCTTATTAATCATCAATATTTTTTCTTTAGAATAACATATGTCATTTTACAACATGTTACAAATGACGTCCCTTGAGTTCACATTGTTTGAACACAATTCCTGAAGTTTTTATTTACCAAGCTCTAAATGTAACACATATTCTAAAATTTTAACTTCAGATCCTTTCACAAGCATGTAAATTAGTATTTTGTTCAGGAATTTCATAACAGGATGTTGTTTTCTTAGGGTACTTATGAATAAAGTAGCAATTTTAGACCGATAGTAAAGTTTTACAATTTCTATCAGCTCTTCACATGAAGGTTCGATATCAAAATATGATGAGTCATTAGGACATCATAAATACCTGACTTTTGAAAAGGAAGTTTTCGAAAGTTTGTCAGATAAAATGTATGCTAATTTGATAAAGTTATAGGTGATTAAAAGTGTAACATATGTTTTGGGACACCCTGTATATAGCCTAAATATGCATTTATGACTCACTTATGGCCACATACTGTATGTACAATGGTAGCTGCAGAACTGTTGCTCTCCGAAAAAATATATTGATAGACCGGAGAGCTACAATGCCACCCATTGAAAAAACTATGTTTATTGCACACAAAAAAGTGCACTTTGTTCTTGATTTATTCTTCCAAATTCTTACTTCATTTGTAAAAAGGGAAGATTTCAAAAAATTCCTTTCTCCTCTATCGAGTACTCTCGTAGTTGACATCTGAATGAAGCATATCGGACCGAATTATCTTTGAAACCAAAATGGCAGTATAATCAGGTCCAGTCCAAAGACTATTTCTGCCCTCCACATGGTTGATTATGCAACTGTTTGTTTTAGCTTAAAATGAAAATCCCGAATTGATTTTGATGGCAATTAGTTTTATGATTTAGAGTAATTCAGATTATGGCTCAGAGATATTAACACTATCAATATATTTATTAAATAAAAATTATTTTGATAGATCATATAAAATATGTGCACGTGGTGCTGGAATAAGGTTGAATCAATATTTGTTTGAATGACCTAGTATTGTTACTACAATGCTTCAGTTTAATTTTGATCGGGTTAAGTCCGAATATTAAAAAAATTAGCCTCTCTAAAATTTTTCGATTTCATTTCAATTTCTTTTAAAGATATGATTGACAAACATGTTGTCCTCAGTTGTGACTAGTTTTATGGTGATTTTAACCATAGGTTTAACAAGCAAATTCAAAGAATTGTGGTCCCCCGCTTTCAGTGTCTTTGTGGGTGAGATGTCAAATATGAACACCCTTTCATATGTCCTTAAGAAATTATCAAATTAAAAAAAAAAAAAAAAAATAAGGTCAATCATGAAGGCCAAGGTCAAGGAGTCAGAAATCATAGCATGCTTGAAAATATCTTGTCATAGGTAATACACATGTCAAATATGAAAGCCCTATCTCTTCTAAATCAAAAGTTGAAAGGAACAAAATGCATTTGTGAAACATTGAAGACCCCGTATGGCAACAAAGCGAAGATTAAAATTTTTTAAAATGTAAATTAAATATATTGGTACTAAAACTTTAAAAAGTAGGTCAAACTGCAAGGTCGAGGTAAAAGGGTGAAAGTTCTTGGTATCCAGTGAAAGGTCTTCTCACAAGGATTACTTATGTGTAGTAAAATAGCCCTAGCCCTTACCATTTAAAAGTTATGGCCAAGGTTAATTCTTTTAAAAAGTAGGTCAAACTCCAAGATCAAGGTCAAAGGGTGTAAGTGCTTGATATCAAATGAAAGGTCTTGTCACAAGGATTAAATATTTGAGGTTTTAAAACCCTAGCCCTAACCTTTTACAAAAGTTACGGCCAAGGTTAATTTTTTTTAAAGTGGGCCGAACTCCAAGGTCAAGGTCAGAAGGTCAAAGTTTCTGTTATCCAATGAAAGGACATCTCTCAAGGATTAAATATATGAAGTATGAAAGCCCTAGTCCTAACTGTTTTAAAGTTATGGCCAAGGTTAATGTTTTTTCATAAGTACAGAAATCGAAAAGGTCAAGGTCAAAAGGTCAAAGTTCGTGATATCCAATGAAAGGTCTTGCCACAAACAATATATATATGAAATATAAAAGTCCTAGTATCTACCTTCCAAAAGTTATGCCCAAAATAAAAAATAAAATTTTTGTGTTAAAGTGGGTCAAACTCCAAGGTCAAGGTCAAAAGGTCAAATTTGGTGGTACACAAAGAAAGGTCTTGTCACAAGGAATACACATGTGAAATATGAAAGTCATAGGTCCACTCAATCAAAAGTTATGGGCAAGGTTAAAGTTTTTGTGACGGACGGACAGACAGACAGACGAATGAGATTTAATGTCCCCTCGCTTTCGCAAAAGTGGGGAACAAAAAATATTCACAAATAATGAGTTTTATTTTTATGAATATTTTTATAAGCCTTTCTTTACATATTTTATTAGATATTAATATGATACATTCCTTCACAGCAAACTTTTAACTCGAAAACATCTTAGTTGGATGTAATTAATTTTTTTCATTTTCTTTGAAAAAATACAAAAAAAATCATATAAAATAATTGAGAGCTAATATCAACTTTTCAATGCTCAAACCCTTGTTATAAAAGGATGACTCCAAGATCTATGAAATAAAAAAGTTGGTGTGGCATTCCTCCCTAAGAACCGGATCGTGGTGAGAAATATTAGCGATGACAAGTCTCTCATGAAAATCTTCACACATGAATAAAATTTGTGTTACAGATTGTAATTTACACTATGTAATTATAGTAGTGTTTTAATAAATCTTGGAGATTGATGATCCCATACTTTACCCCAAAAATAATTTAGTGCAACTGCAGAAAATGAAATGCAAAAAAAAATTTGCTACCTTTTAGGGGTTAAATTGCAAAAATTTCCAACCACAGAAAATACCTGTTATGGCTTTACGGTATCATACCATATCATACTATGTAAGCATCCTTAGTAGATTCAAATCATCCCCATTCTGCCTTTTAGGGGTAGGTTTGGACCATATGCATTTAAGTTTTTTCAAAACTGGATTAATTTTAGCTTTTATCCTAGCCACAGTGCTCAGGTGAACAATGTGGCCCATGGGCTTCTTGTTTATCATTAATGTCTAGGGAAAAGGTAATGACATTGACCTGAACTAGCGTCAAATATAAAACGGTCAAATTTAATCAAAACTGATACCATCACTGTGATAATGTCCTCTTGATTCTTTGAAAATTTCATTAAAATTTAAAACCAAGAAGTACATGCATGAGAAGAATCCAAATTGAAGAAAGAGATAGAAAAACTAAATTATAAATATATTTTCCTTCATTTCAGAAAAACATGAACAGAGCCTCAGTAAAGTCATAGCATCATGTAATACTGAAGATGAAAACAACAAGAAAAACCGTTCCTTTGAAACTGATATTACAATTGCTTTAGCAGAACACCTATTGGGAAAACTTGCACCAGGACAAAGCTATGCAGTTGATAATAAAGTAAAGGGGAAAGGGGAGGAGCAGTGCCGTTGTAAATTGGATCACTGCACAGGAAAACCAGTGTTTCAGAGCACTGGGATAGGTAGGTGTTGCAAAAATTTACAATACAAAGAACAAAACTCACAAAGTATTAACATCAGCCCAGTCATTGTGGTCATAATTTGAACATAAATGAAACTTTATCAAAAAATAAATGAGAATGGTATGTTATAAAACAACAGTTTAAAAACAAGCTGATTCAGACACGAACACGTGAAATCCTGCTCAAGATGATTTTTGCTGAAAAGTTTGGTTTTAACAGGCTCAAAATACTTAACATTTTGGTGAATATTTAAGAGCACCTTTCACAAAATTATTGTTTGTTTTCTCTAGCTCACCTTAGCCGAAGGCTCAAGTGAGTTTTTCTGATCACATTTTGTCCGGCGTCCGTCTGTCTAGCTGTCTGTAAACTTTTCACTTTTTTGATTTCTTCTCAAGAACCGCTGAGCCAATTTCAACCAAACTTGCCACAAAGCATCCTTGGATGAAGGGGGTTCAAGTTTGTTCTAATGAAGGGCCACGCCCTTATTCAAGGGAGATAATTTGAAATTAATGAAAATTAGGTGGCATGCTTTAAAAATCTTCTTCTCAAGAACCACTGTGCCAGGAAAGCTGAAACATATGTGAAAGCATCCTAGGGTAGTGTAGATTCAAGTTTGTTCAAATCATGACCCCCGGGGTAGAGCAGGGCCAAAATGGATGACCAAAGTTTTACATAGAAATATGTAGGAAAATTCTTTAAAAATCTTTTCTCATGAATGACCAAGCCATAATTCATCATATTGTCATGACCCCCGGGGGTAGGGCAGGGCCAAAATGACTGACCAAAGTTTTACATAATGATAGAAATATATATGAAAACTTTTTAAAATTCTTCTTTTAAAGAATGGCAAAGCCATAATTCATCATATTTATATGAAAGCATCCTCAAGTAGTGTAGATTCAATTTTTTTCAAATCATGACCCCTGGGGGTAGGGCAGGGTCAAAATGTCTGACCAAAGTTTTTCATAGAAATATATAGGAAAATTCTTTAAAAATCTTCTTCTCAAGAATGGCAAAGCCATAATTAATCATATTTATATGAAAGCATCCTTAGGTAGTGTAGATTCAAGTTTGTTCAAACCATGACCCTGGGGGTATGGTGGGGCCAAAATGACCAACCAAGGTTTTACATAGAAATATATCAGAAAACTTTTTAAAAATCTTCCTCTCAAGAATAGCAAATCCATGATTGGTCATGGGACTACTTTTGGATTATAACCAATTTCTACTTTTTCCTAGCCACAGTGCTCAGGTGAGCGATGTGGCCCATGGGCCTCTTGTTTTTTTTTTAGCTCACCTGAGCCAAAGGCTCAAGTGAGCTTTTCTGATCACAATTTGTCCGTTGTCTGTCGTTGTCGTTGTCGGCGTTGTCGTCGTCGTTGTCGTTGTCGTAAACTTTTCACATTTTCATCTTCTTCTCAAGAACCACTGGGCCAATTTCAACCAAACTTGGCACAAAGTATCCTTGAGTAAAGGGGATTCAAGTTTGTTCAAATGAAGGGCCACGCCCTTTTCCAAGGGGAGATAATCATGAATTTGTTAAAAATTAATGGCAATTTTAAAAAATCTTCTTCTCCAGAACCGCTTGGCCAAGAAAGATGAAACTCATGTGAAAGCACCCTCAGGTAGTGTAAATTCAAGTTTGTTCAAATCATGACCCCCGGGGCAAGGGTGGGGCCAAAATGGCCGACCCTAGTTTTACATAGGAATAAATAGGAAAAATCTTTAAAAATCTTCTTCTCCAGAACCACTGGGCCAGGAAAGATGAAACTCATGTGGAATCATCCTCAGGTAGTGTAGATTCAAGTTTGTTCAAATCATGACCCCCGGGGCAAGGGTGGGGCCAAAATGGCCGACCCAAGTTTTATATAGGAATATATAGGAAAAATCTTTAAAAAATCTTCTTCTCCAGAACCACTAGGCCAGGAAAGATGAAACTCACTTGGAATCATCCTTAGGTAGTGTAGATTCAAGTTTGTTAAAATCATGACCCCAGGGGCAAGGGTGGGGCCAAAATGGCCGACCCAAGTTTTACATAGGAATATATAGGAAAAATCTTTAAAAATCTTCTTCTCCAGAACCACTGGGCCAGGAAAGATGAAACTCATGTGGAATCATCCTCAGGTAGTGTAGATTCAAGTTTGTTCAAATCATGACCCCCGGGGCAAGGGTGGGGCCAAAATGGCTGACCCTAGTTTTACATAGGAATATATGATAAAAATCTTTAAAAATCTTCTCCAGAACCACTGGGCCAGGAAAGATGAAACTCATGTGGAATCATCCTAAGGTAGTGTAGATTCAAATTTGTTCCCCAGGGGAAAGGGTGGGGCTAAAATATTTACATAGTGATAAATAGGGAAACCTTTTAAAACCTTTTAAAATCTTCTTTTCAAGTATTTCAAAGCTATGATTAGTGATATTTATATGGAATCATCCTCAGGTAGTGTAGATTCTAGTTTGTTCAAATGATGAACGCCTGGAGGGGGGGGGGGAGTAAATTCAAGCCCGATGACCTCAGGTGAGCACTGTGGCCCCTGGGCTTCTTGTTTTTTTTATATCCGATTTAAAAGTAATTTTTTTATGCCCCGCCATGAATATGGCCAGGGCATATAGTGTTTGTCATGTCCGTCTTCCATCCTTCTGTCCTTCCGTTTTTCCGTCACACTTTGTGTTTAGCTCTGTTCAAAGCTAAGTTTCAAATAGAAATTATCCAAGATATTTTCATCAAACTTCCTATGCTGATAGATATTGATGAAAGCTATGTAAGCATCAACATTTTTTGACTTTGACGTTTACTTTGACCTTGACCTCACTTTTCTTATATTAGTGTTTAGCTCAGTTTTAAACATACCATTCAAGATGGTGTTATCAAACTTCACATGTTGATACAAACTTGCATGGATGATGCATTTAGGAATGAATGATACCAGACTTGCTTCGGATGCTGAATCTGACCTACATTTTCCAGATGACTGACCAGGTTACAGACTTGTCGAAATTTTTTCATCACTGTCAGACATTTGGTCTGACAAAGTCAAATGTTTTGTCGGACCAGTCAAAGTTTTGTCAGACCAGATGCTTGTACCTTATTTTGACGCTGAGAAAATCATATGAATAACAGTACCAAAATGCCCCTTATTATTTTCAATAGCCTTCAATCTAACAAGTTTCCTTTCTTGGGATAGAGAGTCTTTAAAATAGACATAAATGACATGTTTTATGACTTTGTGATAACAAATTTACTTGGCTATCGTCAACATGCCGCGTATGCGGCCATTTTTTTCTGTGTTTGTGACCTTTAATTACGCATCCCGATCCCGACCTTTATTAAATTTGCATTACTTTCAAGTATTTTTCAATCGGTCATCTGGACCGATGTTTTCTTAAATGTTATCGGTCCAGACAAATTTTTACCGGCCTTGCCGACAGGACCGACGGATTTCGACAAGACTGCAGGTTAAATTTTTGGAGCAGGTCCATTCCTAAGGAACTATAAGCCCTACTTGGACCAAACTTGAATGGATGATGCATCTAGGGATGAACACTACGAGACTTGTTTCGGATGCTGGATCTGACCTACATTTTCATCTGACCTACATTTTTATTCCCAAGTTACTATAAACCCTACCTGAACCAAACTTGCATGGATGATTCATGTAGGGATGGACACTACCAGACTAGCTCCGGATGCTGGATCTGACCTACTTTTTTATCCCCTAGTAACTATAAGCCCTACCTGAAAGAAACTGATCAAATTTTATACACATACAATTTTTCATGTTGCTTTACGTCTAATATATCCTCGGCGGGGCATTCATGTCCTATGGACATATTTGTAGTTGTCTTTTAAATTTGCCGTAAAAA
>PRKT01001109.1:27500-76924 GCA_003671525.1 Saccostrea glomerata
TAATTCATCATATTTATATGGAAGCATCCTCAGGTAGTGTAGATTCAAGTTTGTTCAAATCATGACCCCCGGGGGTAGGGCGGGGCCAAAATGGCCGACCAAAGTTTTACATAGAAATATATAGGAAAATTCTTTAAAAATCTTCTTCTCACGAATGGCCAAGCCATAATTCATCATATTTATATGGAAGCATCCTCAGGTAGTGTAGATTCAAGTTTGTTCAAATCATGACCCCTGGGGATACGGTGGGGCCAAAATGGCCGACCAAAGTTTTACATAGAAATTATATATAGGAAAATTTTTAAAAAATCTTTTTCTCAAGAATGACCAAGCCATAATTCATCATATTTATATGGAAGCATCATCAGGTAGTTAAGATTCAAGTTTGTTCAAATCATGACCCCTGGGGGTAGGGTGGGGCCAAAATGGCTGACTAAAGTTTTACATAGAAATATATAGGAAAATTCTTTAAAAATCTTCTCAAAGATAGAACATCCATTATTGTTCATGGGACTACTTTTGGATTTTACCTTTTCAATAATAAACCAATTTATACTTTTACCTAGCCACAGTGCTCAGGTGAGCGATGCGGCCCATGGGCCTCTTGTTTAGAAATATATTGAAAAAAATCTTCTCAAGAACAGCAAAGCCATCATTGGTGATGTTTATGTGGATGCATTTATAGATCAAAATAAATTGTTGAAATAATGACCCCAGGGGTAGGATGGGGGCACTTTGGTAGACCAAAGTTTTACATAAGAAAATATTGGGAAAATTCTTCTCAAGAACAGAAAAGCTGAATCATATTGTCTTTAATACATCTTCATGTAATGAAAATTCATGTTTGTTCAAATCATGAACCTGGGGTGGGGAGGGGCCACAATGGGAAATAAAGTTTTTACAAAGTACCATATAATCCCTATTAACTGCCCTGGGCGCTTAAAAAATTGTGGAAAGTGGGCGGTTATTTTGATATTCGATCTTGCTAAACTTTTGAATGTCATATTTTAACTTCAAGAAATCTTTTTTTTTAAAAAAAGAGAACAGAGAACCACTTAAAATTGTCTAACATTCCTTTAAATTACAATAATCCACCAAATTATGCTATATGACTCATTTTCCCACCTCGAAATTAGGGAATAGACAAGGAGAACAAATTTTGTACTTGTATGTATAACTTTCACTTTTAGAAATACACAATTACTGTAAATCACTTTTTATTCGCTAGAACTTTATTTTCGCGTAATTACGTGAGACAATGCGTTCGCGAAAATTCGAGAAAATTTGATTCTCGCATATACATAAAAGTATTCCATACCTTTATATAGAGGGATAACAACTATTTGTGAAAATTGTGTTTCGCTTATAAAGAGTCAATTACAATCTCGCAAAATAAGGTGTCGCGAAAATTTTGGGATCTACAGTATTTTTTTCTGAAAATCTTTCACTTTCAGGAATATTTTATGTATGAGTTACCTAATAACAAACAGGGTTTCAGATTGAAATAAGTTGCTATAGGACATGTGTCATATTTACCAGAAAAGTTATAGGCCATTCTGTCCTAAACTTCAAAAAATATAGGAACAGAAAAGTTTAACTCACTCAGACTTCTGTCTGACATTTACCAAAAGAAATCAATTAATTACATAAAGTATTGAAAATTTTTTATTAATATTCCTTTCAATAAAGTGGAAAATAATATTTTGTTTCTTTTTAACAAAATCATTATATTGAAACAGAATGGAAATTTTTTTTTTTTAAATTCCATTTATTGGGTATTTTACTGATATAAGTCCCACCTTTCATTGCATGTACATGTACAGTGGACCCTCATTTATCCGGACGCTTTGGTTCCCAGTCAGTTTGTCTGGATATGTGAAGCATCCGGATATCTGAATCACCAGTTGAATAGGGCTGGGACGATCCACCGGTGCACCGATGCATCGCAGTATTCACTTTGACGATATACAGATCGATTCATCTAATTTAGTATCACGATACCTGACGGCACTTTTTTTTTAATTTCCAAAAATGTCCGGGCTCTAGAATTCGAAATTTTTAGTAATTTAGTCTGTATCATCAAGACGTGTAAACAATCAGAAATAAAGTAAAAACGTCTTGGTGATACAGAATTCAAAATACAAGCGTCAGAATGGCGTCAGACACGCGGGATTATGTTAAATCAACAAAAACCCAATGCCAGTAAGTCGGGTTTCTGTTGAATTAGTTTATTTTTTATAATCTGTAATGTTCCAAATTAAATGTTCTAAAAAAATCTAGTTTTATTTGGTTTTAAATGTATCGTGATATGTATCGTATCGCACCTAAGGTATCGTGATATGTATCGGATCGGCTAAGTTTGGTATCGTCCCAGCCCTACAGTTGAACAAGACAGAATAACATTTTAAAATTTCGTTCCGATGAAAAACTGTCCGGATACTGAAGCATCCGGATATCTGGCGTCCGGATATCTGAAGGTCCACTGTATATATATTTCTTGGGATTACAAGTTTTAAAAATAGCTATTCAGAAATATGACTTGTATTTCTGATTATATGTATAATTATGTTTACAGATTGCCTAGACTAAAAATGTTTTCCTTTGTATAGTAAAACCTTGCAGTTGCAATATTGTTCGTTTCCTGCAATTAGTCGGACCCCATATTCAATCATGGCGGTAAAAGTATCAACATGGCATGGATTCATTCGATGTTTTAAACATTTTTACTACTTTTATGCTCTTTGCACAAGGAGTTGGAAATAAAATAAAATTAGAGTATTTTTTGTCAAGATCTAATACCCAAATATCTATGTCTGATTGAATCTGCAGTTGTAGAAAGTAGTAAAAGAAAGAATCGAAATGGGGGAAAACTAAACGACTGGCCTTTACATACAGAAAATTATCGGCCATTATGTCTGTTCAATGTTAACTTATAGTCCATTTTAGCAGGTAAAATTGATTTTTCCCTGCCATTTTGAATTTTTATTGGCAAATAGCCGATGGCCGACGCCAATCTGAAACCCTGACAAAGTTTCATTTTCTTTTCATTATGGCGGACTTTTGATATGATTCTGGATGATTTTGATCACTGAACAGGGGGCCCTTTTTTCCTGACAATTGAAAAAGACCCAGGGGGGTGCTTATAGGGGGCAGGGGCGGTTAATAGGGATTATACGGTAATATATGTAGGAAAAAAAATCTTCATCTCAAGAACATCAAAGTTAAATGCGATATTATACTAAAACCCAAAAGAAATGCAACGCCCTACTTTAGGGGAAAAATTGTGTAAAGTAAAGAATTTTGCATCTTGAAATTATAAATGGATATCTTCAATTTGGTAAATATTGGTAGAATAATGTTCGACTGTTTTCATAACATAACCAGAAATCAAGTTTGAGTTTGCTTTACAGAAATAAAAATTGCATGTTTAACAAGACATGGCAATATTATGAAGTTTTAAGGGTTTGTACTGTTCATCTTAAGTGATGCAGCAATTTAAAAAAAAATTTTTTCATTTCCCATAACGATTCTACCCGGTAATTTAAGGCTTCTTGACAATGGCTTTAGTAGGCATTTCCATTGCTCTAGCTAGACAATTTTTTTGGACCAGAAGTCCAAGAGTTAATACAATGCACTAAATTGGAGAAAATTTGACCTTTAATCATCTGAAAAACAGGTATTTAGAATGACAAAGAATGATTCATTCCCTCAAATCTCGATATTTATTGAACTGTTGTATCGTAGAAATTAAGCTGCAATTATTGTTTAGGGCAGTCTTGGACCTTATAATTGAATGGCTTGGAGGGTGTTTTAGAAATCATATGTTACTTAATAATTTAAAAGTTAAAAGATATACATTAAAATAAATAAATACATTTAAATAGTATTTTTATCAAATTTCTGATGTTCAGAAAAGTGAGTTTAGGCTTTGTTACTCTATTATTTTTTGAAAATCATTAGATAAAAAATTCAAGCATTTGTAGATTGCTGCTTGTTGCATTTCTTTTGCATTTAATACTGAACTAATTTTTTTTTTTCTTAGCATGTGCTCTGGTGAGCAATGTAGCTCTTAGTTCTTTTGTTTAAATAAAATCTGTTTTATTTTTAGGTGATACAGAGAATGAAGATCCAGGATCAGATAGTAAGTACAACAGTAAGAACATGCATAGAGCAAACAGGTTTACACTTAATTGACACTTAAGGTCAGACGAGACCTTCCTCAATATCTGTTTTGTACATCTCTATAATGTATAAAAAATATTCAAAATCTTCATAACATTCTAATAAACAAACAGCTCATTTGCTGTCCTTAACATTTTCTTCTAAGCTTTTAAACACTTTATTTCTTGGTCTTTTGATTCACTCAGTTGATGTTATCCTATATGATTCTGTTCAATGTCAAGTGTCATCCATCATATCTTGTCTGTTGTGCGATAACATTTTAATATTTCCAGCATCTTCCCTGGAACTGAATAACTGATTGTCAGAACTTCTCAAAAGACAGGGTTTCAGGTCCCATTTCCCAGGAACTATGAGCCCTATGATGACCAAACTTGCACGGATGAAACATTTCAGGAAGCACACTGATAGACTTGCTTCAGATGCTATATCCCACATAAATTTTGTAGATAATAGACCAGATAAAGTTATGGGTGCAAGTTTAACACGAAGAAACTATATAGGCCTATAATACATGTGTAAGACTCCCAAGGTCCGATGGTGACACCAAAGTCCGATAGTGTCGGCAAACCCCGATGGTCGGCGCCAAATCCCGATGGTTTGTTGTCTTTCCGGACGCCAATGTCCGATGGTCACGCCAAAGTCCGATGGCTCATTTCCTATGAGACGCGCGACGCTAAAGTGCGATGGTCTGACACGCCAAAGTCCGATGGTGCAAAGGAACAATCGTTTATGACATCACAATAGTCCAATGTCATGACATTATTCTGCATTCAAAATTAATTGATTCAGTATTCGTCTTACATATGTATTTACGGATATTTAGGAGCCCGCAAGGATTTGCGGGTGCCCTATAGTAATCACTCTGTCTGTTTTTTCTGTTTTTTTCCTAATAACTTTTTTTATAATTGCCCAATTAATATCAAATTTAGTATGTTAGTTCAGTAGGCAGAAAGGCATATTTTGATGCTAAGTTTATTTCTCTATGTCCCCTGGTTTGGAGCTGGGGTGGTGGGGTAGATTCCCTAACTTTGTATAAGAATGCATTGGCAAAGAGAGATAACTGCTGAAGATGTTCCCATTGTAAACTGAATGCTGCTATTAGTCCTTTGGATTAATTAGCTTTCCTCCTGAAGAAAATCCAAAGCATTATCTTTATCTGTCACATTGAGATTAATTACCACCTCTCTCTGCAAATGAAGTTTGTCTTGAAGTTAAGTCAAATTGGAATGCTATGAACACTCTGAAATGTGGATTTAAATATAGATGTTTTTATTATACCTCTATTGATAATAGTCGAATTTAATTGGCTTGTAAGAAAACTATAAAACATAACAATGACTCCAAATGGTGCTGTTTACAGCAATACTGACCTAGGAATCATTGCACTTGGGATATAATGACCCGGTCATTATTTTTTATTGACCGCTAAAAATGACCGCTTAATCAAAAATTTGTTTTTGAGTGAAGTTAATGCATAAAATAATAATTATTCGGAAAAAAAACGTTTTCAAAATTGTGCATGGTCTGTTTTGCATTACCATACAAAATATGGTAAAATTTGATCGTTACAATATATCATTTCAGTATATCGTTACAATTCAGTTCAATAGAATGTAGACTCTGAGGCGGCTCTTTAAAGAGTTAAATTCTGTGTTAGAGTTTGACTGTGTAGAGGAAAAGTAATCGTTAGCCATAACAATGTATGTCGCTATCAACCAAATATTGTTTTAATCAGTAAATCATGATGCAAAAACTTACACAACTTGCAGACGTCAATGTAAACAACTTCACTATCAGAATCCCGATCCTGATTAAAGAAAGAATTGATAACGGTTAGAGATTCATACTTTTCTGTCAATATATATCGGTATAATAAAACAATTGATTACCCCTTTTGAGTTCAACATGGTGAAATAAGGACCCGAGACCTGGCCCACTCAATGACCTGTCCTGACCTCGGCCGCTACGCGACCTCGGTCAGGTCAGGTCACCTCGTGGGCCAGGTCTCGGGTCCTTAATTCACCATGACATCACAAGGGGTAATTAATTGTATAATATTTTATTTTTGTTAAAATACTTTACACAATGAGTTATGATTTCATTGAATTCTAAAAACAAGAAATAGATTAAAGAAGATATATTTTTTATTTTTACTTTTTTTGGTTTATGTAAATTCAAGAATATTATTGATTTTTAAGGTAGTTGGATAAAACCCCCATTCTATCATTAATACTGAAAAAGTTCTTATTGTAACTTTGGAAGAAAATGATGAGACCTTTTTCTGCAACTGCTATTTGTTTTGAAGTTAAGGTCAAGCTTTCATGATATTTGCATACATTGAAGACTGGGATTTTATATATGTATAGTGGAAATTTTTGCGAGTCGCAAATTTAGCGATTTGTACCTAAAATCTGGTATTTTATTTTTAGCGATAAGTAATTTTAGCGATTTTAAAATGCTAACTAAAGACGCTTTTACAAATGCATATAGGCAACACCCATCAGCCACGCAATTCTAAATTTATAGGACCCGACACAGTGCTGTGATTTTTCTTATTTCTCTTTCATTTTGACATCGTTTTGAATAAGGAAGAAATTTTTGGAATTGAACTTTCTGTCTTTCAAACTGAAAATCTTTGAAAATCTCAAGTTGATCTCATATTTTGAAACGTACATTTTTGACATCAGTCTGGGATGTTATTGGTTTTACCATTTAGTTAAGTACTACAAAATTCAGTGTGTCTGCTTCTTCGCTGATGACATTGGACAAAGATATGCATGCTTACCTGGTACTTTAATATTATCATTCAATGCATTTCTTGTTATTGTACACTGTACATATTTGATGAAAGCATGCTAACCACTTTTCAGTACTTTCAGTTGATTTATATTTCATTTTACAGCAATTTAGGAAAGAAATCTATTAAAATTGTTTTATATTGTTGTTGATTTGTATTGGTAATTTTCATGCTTTAACAGCCTTAGTTATAATTTGCATCACATAAAATTTTGAAATGTTAAAACAAAAAAGCATTTCCTTGATGCTTTGCAAAGATTTTTAGTTTTTCTAAATATGTATTTATATTTGATTGGTTAAGCATGAGACTAACCACTTGACTTGATAACCTCAGGCAAAATTGCAATATTTCATAATGTATAGAGTATTGTATCCTGAACAAATTCAACAGCTTTTCAACAACTTTAATTTTCATATAAAGAAAAAAAAATCATTTGTAAACAATAAATCATTTAATCATTTTAATTAAATCATTAAATCCTGAGAGAATTCATAGAACACCTGCAATTACACCAGCAAGTATCGGTAATTTCTCATTATCAGCTGTTCATGTTTGGTTTCTCAAGGTTTTGAGGTCATGTGCCAGAGGTCATGTGACAAAACAGACAAAATGGCCGCTGAAAACAGGCATGTTGAGCACACAGGACCTAAAATCACTGGGCACTGGTTGCGTTAGAAAGGTGGCCGCTCAAACGCGTTAAAATATCATAAAAAATTGATCGGGCTGGATTGAAACTGGCCACTCATGGAGAGTGGCCGCTGATTAAGGGTGTCCATAACAGCAGGTGCATCTGTATACATGTATACTATAGATTGAAGTAGAATTTTTAGCAAGGATTTAATATGGGCATTATTAGCAAGGGTGCAGAGATCGCTAAAATTTAATATTGCTAAAAATTAATCTCATTTTATTTGTGATAATGTCTTTAACAGGGATTTTGAAATAGCTAAAATAACATCTGAGGCCTGTTCAGCAGAGCGAGGGTTCGCGAGCGCTCGCCAAATATAACACCTGGAATAGTAATTTTGGCGAGCACTCGTGAACGCTCGCTCTGCTGAACAGGCCTCTGGCTAAAAATAGAATACCAGTTTTTCAGGACAAATAGCTAAATTTGCGTCTTGCTAAATTTCCACTTATACGGTATATTTATGATGAAAGAGGTTCATCTAGCAAAATGGTTAATTTCATGTTCTCTGGGTCAGGGTTGGGGGGCGGGGGGTAAGAACACATATAGTCTGAACATAAATTAATGCTTTGAAATCTGCTCTGTGGTATTAATCAACCATTTATGATGAAATAAAATTGATGATGACATTTCTTAAATTTTGAAATATGTGGCCCCAAGGTCAGTGGTTCCTAGTGTGGTGGGGTGAACGGCTGGTTATAAAAGTGTAAATGCATTTTTTCTTTGATACTCTGAGCTAACTCTGGGTATTCAGTAACTAGAGTAAGCATTCTAGGTGTGTCATTATGATAAACAATGGTGCGTCTTTCAAAATTATGAATTTAATGGCATCTGGTTTAAAACCCAAGCCAAATTCAATAGTGGAAAGTTGTTTCATGATACTCAGGTGACCATAAGGCCCATTGGCCTCTTGTTATTTATAGGGCCAGTGACAATTCTCAAAATTTTGAAGCGAAAAATTTAATAACTTTTTGACCCCAAATTCGCAAAAATAAACTGAGGTAAAAATTTCCAGATTTACAGTATTACTGATTTTTTATTTTTATTTATTTATTTCTGAGATGATGCTTTTTTGGCCTGTGCACTCAGGTGAGCAATGTGACCCATGGGCCTATTTTCATGTACTTAAAATTAAACATGCAAATACATTGTAAAACAAAGATAAACCTTACTCAATATATTGTAATTTTTATTTTTGAAAGATGAGGACAAAGAAGATTCTCCAGGAGGCAAGACTATCTGTGAAGTCAAGCTGAATAGCAACCATGGAGCTGAAAATCAAGCCATTGCACAGACAATAGTTTTTTCATTCATCCAGAAAAGTAGACACCCTAGTCTTCATAACTTTCTGATTCCAAACATTTTGATCTCTCCTTACCATTTTAGAATTTTGATGTATGATTCATTGAATGATATTTTGATCTGCAGTGTAAAACTCCCAATTTTTCAGGATGAACATAATCTTGGGAAGTTTGTCATTGAATCTGTAGTGTTTCTTTGGATTGTTTTGCATTATAAAATATTTTGCAGTGGTATTAATGTTCAGGAATTGCTGAAAAATGGATCTATTAAAAACATTGAAGAAATCCAATCTAATTTTCGGGATAGAGCTAGGGAAAAAATACCCTTGTATGAAGAATCATCTTCTAAATTGGGTATTTCAAAGTTTCAACCAGTTTCAGAGGAAGCATTTCCCTCTTTAGACAGTTTTCTCTATGGAAAAAGATTATTTAAACCTAGAAGGCTATAGTTTATTTATTGTTCAACACAAGAAAAGAAAAAGAATGAAAAGAAAACAAGCAATTTTTCATGCCCTTCTTCAAAGAAGGGAGTGCTTATTGGTTTGCTGCTGTTTGTTGGACCGTCTGTCATTCCTTTAAGTTTCAGTTTGTTTTCTTCACAACTGTTCCATATACTGGAATGAAATTTGGTATACAGATATCATAAAAATATCTAGCACATGTTTGTTTTGGGTACAATCGAGCCATTTTTGACAGAGTCATGCACTATAGACTTGTAAAAATTCCAATTGTATATAGTTTACTTTCATTTCCTCTGCAGGGGTTGTATGTTCTAAAAGGAAATTTTATATACAGTTTATCTTATAGATACCAGTACTTAGGTCAAATGTCTGCACAATACTGATGACTGATAACATATGTGATAGTGTTTGTAAATTTAATTTTTCTGGAATCAAGAAAACACAAAAATGGTGAGTGATCATGAAAAGTTTTTCTAATTAAAGAACCACTTGACCAGAAAAGCTGAAAGTTAACTTACTTGGAAGCTTTCTAAGGTATATAGTTTAATTGTAAAATTTTCAAATCATGACCACAGAGACAGAGTGAGGCTACAATAGAAAATCAGTTTTACACAGATATACAAAATTTAATGAAAAAATCTAAATTATTTTCAAGAATCTTTAAACAAAAAAAAAACAACAAACAAACAACAAAAAGCAAATTCAGAGAATTGTGGTTCCCCGCTTTCGGTGCCTTTGTGGCTTAGATGTCATTTTAAAAGCTGTGGCCAAAGTTAAAAGTTTTTAGGTCACCTGAGTAAACTCAGGTAACCTATTGCTATCTGTTTTTGTCCGTCGTCGCCTGTCTTGCGTTAACATCTGAACATTTTCAGCTTCTTCTCTGAGAGCACTGAACCAATTTAACCAAATTTGGCATAGAGCATCTATGGGTGAAGGGGAACAAAAATTGGGAATTTCATGGTCCCTGCCCCTCTGGGGGGTGGGGCAAAAACCACTAAAATTAATGCAATCTTTAAAAATCTTCTTCTTTACTCCTGGACATCTAGCAGTCAAACTTCTAGTATTGTTATAATTAGCATTGAGTCTTCTACCAGAATTGTGAAATTCATGGCCCCAGGTTCAGGGGTTCTAGTACTAGGGCGGGGCTAAAAAGGTTATAAAGTGAATATGCATTATTTCCTTGAAATTCTTCTTTTCTGCTCCTTGGCATAAAATAAACTAACCAAGTGCATAGTTGAGTTGGAAAGGACTGCATCTTCCAAAATTGTGAATTTCAGGGCTATATATATAGATTATATAGTGAAACTGCAAAAATTCTTTGAACTTCTTAATTCTTTTCTGTTTGTGGGCATTAAATAAACTAACAAAGTGCATGGCTGTATTGAATAAGACTGCCTCTTCTAAAATTGTGAATCTAATGGCCCAAGGGTCAGGGGTTCTAGTGGCAGGGTGGGGCTTTATAGATTATATAGTGAAAATGCAAAAAAATTCTTTGAAATTCTTCTTCTGTGTTTATCATGTTCATGGGGATTAAATAAACTAACTATATAAGTGCATAGCTTTGTTGAATAAGACTGCCTCTTCCAAATTTGCGAATTTCATGGCCCCAGGGTGACACGGGCTCTAGTGCTAGGGCGGGGCTATATAGATTATATAGTACAAATGATTTATTTTTTCTTCTTTGCTCTTGAGTTTTAAATAAACTAACCAAGTACATAGTTATGTTGAATAAGGCTGCCTCTTTCAAATTTTTGAATTTCATGACCCCAGGATTAGGGGTTCTGGTGTTAGGGTGGGGTTTTATTGAATATATAGTGAATATGCATAAATTCTTTTGAAATCTTTTTTTCTACATCTGGGTATTTAACCAATAAACTATGTACATAGTTATGAGAAGGAAGGATGCCTCTTTGAGATTTGTGAATTTCAGAGCCCCTGGGTCAGGGCTTCCTGTGTTAGCTAGGTTGAGGCTCTAATGTTTATTTAGTGAAAATGCATGAATTCTTTGAAAATGTTTAACTTCCTTTTTTCTTGGGTGTTATGAAAATGATCTCAGTATATATTTATGACAGAGAAAGTTGCTTCTTCCAAAAAGGATTATTTTACTGGACCCTGGGACTGAGGTGCTTGGTGGGGAAGGTTGGGGTGGGGGTGGGGGGGGGGGGGGGGGGGGGGTACATAGTCTGAAAATTATTTTCAATACTTTGAAATCTGCACTTTTGTACTAATCAAATACATTATGAAATAAAATTTAAATGGTGCCTCTTTCAAAATTGTGTCAGAATTCCATGGCCTCTGGTTTAAAACATGAATCAAATTTAATTTGTTGGAAAGTTGTTGCCTGATACTCAGGTGACCTATAAGGCCCATGGGCCTCTTGTTTAAAAAGTAGGTCAAACTCCAAGGTCACAGTTCGTGATATCCAATGAAAGATCTAAACATATGAAGAATGAAGGTCCTAGACCTATCCCAATTTAAAGTTATGGTCAATGTTTTTTAAAAGTAGGTGAAATCTCAAAGTTCTTGGTATTCTATGAAAGGTCTTCTCACAGGTATTAGATATGTGAAGGATGAAAGCCCAAGCCATAACTTTTCAAAAGTTATGGCCAAGTTTTAAGTTTTTTAAAGTTATAGGTAAAACACCAATGTCAAGATGAAAGGGTAAAAATTCTTAGTACCCAGTGGAAGGTTTTTCACAAGGATTACACATATGAAGTATGAAAGCCCTAGCCCCCACCATTCAAAAGTAATGGCAAAGGTTGAAATGTGATATAAATAAGGGAAACTCCAAGGTCAAAAGGTCAAATTAGTTGGTATCCAATGAAAGGTATTGCCACAAAGAAGACATAAGTAAAATGTGATAGTCCTAGTATCTACCATTCAATAGTTATGGCCAAAGTAAAAGTTAAAAAAGATTGTGTAATAGTGGGTCAAAATCCAAGGTCAAAAGTTCAAAATTGGTGGTACCCAAAGAAAGGTCTTGTCACAAGGAATACACATGTGAAATATAAATGTCTTAGCTCCATAATGTATCAAAAGTTTTTGGCAAGGTTCAAGTTTTTGTGATGGACTGACAGACAGATGAATGAGATTTAATGTCCCCTTGCTTTTGCGAAAGCAGGGGAGAAAAACTTTCATAAAGCATCCTGTAGTAGTGAAGATTTTTAATTGTCAAATCGTGCTCCCACAGGGTAAGGTGTAGCTACAATATTGGATCAAAGTTTCATACTGAAATACAAAATCTCAAGAACATCTAAGCTAGGAAAGCTGAAACTTATGTGGAAAAATATCCTGAAGGTAGAATACAAGAATGGTCAAGTAGTCTTTATTGATTAAATAAAAGCCCCTGGGGGCATGATGGATTGTTGATTATAAAGGGAAAAAACTTCCAAGAGCAATAAATCTCATTCGAAAAAAGCAACAGCTTCTGGTTTCAGTCTCTTTCTCCCACCTAAAAATAAAAGAAACTCGTCTGAAGCTTATTACTTTCAAATTTACATTTTCTTTTTATTTAATCAGATGGGTATAAAACATTTCTGTCGGATGATGATTTTTATGTAAGTGGTAAATCGTAAACTGCCAGGGTATAAAAACAGTAGTTGTAGGTTAACGTTAGGCTATGACCAACATGCTGAACATCGCGTGGAGATAACCACCATCATCTATGAACGATAATTTTGATCTAAGAATTATTTCTAAACTTAAGGTCTTCAATCCCTAATAGGAAGAAATTCAATGAAATTGAAAACATAAAAGATATGTAGGCATTCAATACTCAGTTTATTTAGACATAGTTCCCATTTCTTACTATAAGTATGTTTAGTGGGATGTGTCCTAATTCATGACCTTGAATTTTGGTAAGAGTTATCTCCCCTTTTTTAATTAATAACACAAAATCAATAAAAAAAAAATAGCTGGTAAAAAAATTGTTTTCAATTATCATTCTATTTTTAATATTTCAATGCATCTTTCCACCACAGGATTTATTGATATTCAAATTATATGAATTTTTATTTTGAAAAAACGCTTTTCCCCATAGACTTCAATGCAATCTTTGTTAATTAACTACTCCTTAATTAATGAACTTTTTGAAAATTTCTCGTGGGCAATCCTTTTCCACTATAAAATGCTTTAATATAATATCAGAGTATTGTGTACTTGATGGACAATTAAGGGTAGAGAATTTGGTCACATTAGGGATTGAAATCCTTAACGATGTTCAATCCTGATGTTTAAAGTCTTAAACTTTTTTTGGCAAGTATATTTTTAGTTTCTATATACATAGTTTAATTAAAATTCAAATAAAAGAATGGGGGTAAATACGCTTCTTTTGGCGCTACAGTACATTTAATATGACATTTTTGTACTGAAATTTATGTCTTAATTAAGAATTATATTTTTTACATTTTCACTCCAATATTTTTATTCAATTAAAACAAGAAACAAAATGAACTCTAAGTTTGTTTGAAAAAAGACGTTTAAAAATTATGACTAAGAAAATTTCATAATAGGAACAGACTATATCCTTTGGGTTAAAAATTTATATCTCGAGTGGTACAGTCATAGTTTTTCATTAAAAAAAGTCATTTAATCATGTTATTGTAAAAAACATATTTTTTTAAATTTTATATACAACATTTAAATTTAGACTGATCTTTTCAATATTGTAGAGCTTAATAATATTTAGAATGCACTTGTTCTACTTACATTGTATTATGCGCATGAAAAATCACATGAATCCAATTTGTACAATTCCATTTGGTTATATCTCTGTGATTTTTCTCTCAATCTTTTACTACTTGTTTTCTTGTTTTATTTTTAGAAATTATAACAATTTTTTTGTTACTTGATGTGATATACAATTTACCATGACAATGTATTTGATAGCAGCATGTTTTTATAAATTAGATTGATTATTGTAAATTATCAATAGAATAACTATGCAATGATAGTAGAATTATCAGTCTTAGTAAATAATAAAATGAATCAGATGTATTTTAAGATACAGTGTTCATACTAATTTTAATGGGGGTTTAATTTTTTTGTACATGTATAAAGAAATGCAAAATTCATGTCCTCCACACAAATTAAAACTGGTAGAGTTTAAAGGACCTTCATTGACCCAGTTAACTTACATTAATTTTGTTTTAGTAAATCAAAATTACTTTGGTTAAGCACAGATATTGTCCCCTTGATAATAAGCAATTTTTTACTTATATACACTAATGCACTAA
This sequence comes from Saccostrea glomerata, assembly GCA_003671525.1. Lineage (NCBI taxonomy): Eukaryota > Metazoa > Mollusca > Bivalvia > Ostreida > Ostreidae > Saccostrea > Saccostrea glomerata. The sequence goes on from PRKT01001109.1 coordinate 42,161, forward strand.
TATACACCATACTATTACACTACCTTAACTTTGTCTACAATGAATGATAATCTTTTTAATGACATTAAAAAATCACAGAAATTGATTAAAAATGACATATCAGGATCTTTCTCTCACCTGATAATCTATACTTTGTAATTAAAAATGTTTCCATTCAGATGTATTTATTTATGTATGTATTTCATATGATACATGTATACCTGGTCCATGACTTTTAATCAGTTATCCTATTTATACATTGAATGTAATTGTACATTGCAACATTTTCAATAAAGAATCTTCCTTTACAAAAATCTGCTGATTTCACTTACATGTACATGTAAGCTTGGGGATACATGTAGTCATTGTTTACTCAAGGTACTCCAGTCTATAGCTGCAGATCTTTAGCATCATGTTTTATTTACTTGTCTTTGACCATAAGGCTACAGATCCAAAAATTTAAAAAAAAAAAAAAAAAAAAAGTCAATGCAGTTTACAGCACAATATTTTTTGCACATTTTTGGGGAAAATTTCACCTTTTTTAATCATCTGTCAATTAATGACCTTTGACTCCCTAATTCTAGACACATAATTTAACTAATCTGTATATTTTATCCATCTACGAACACTTCAAAAATTTGTCTCTTCAAGTGATAAACTCACTTGATTAAAATTATTTTTTAGATTGCTGTTAATTCATTCAAACGAGATTATTGCCTGTAGAGACCACTATAAATGGTTGGGAGATGGATAAAATATACATGTTGGCTGCAGAATGTGTCTAAAACTAGAACTGTGCAAATGTAATTGCTCATATTTTTTATAAATGAAAAGAAGGCACAGCCTAATGAAAAAAATAGACTAAATATACGGACCAGACACGAATTATGAATTTTTTCTTTCAGTGACCTTGAATTTGCATAAATGATCTTGGTTCAAAGCCTCAGGTCATAAGCAATGATTGACGTGTAAAATGGGAACCTTTCAATTTTATCCATAAGAAAGAAGTAGTAGATTCAAGTTTTTCCATAATAAAGATATGTACAAAACATGAATTATACAATTTTCTTTCAGTGACCTTGAACTTTCACATATGGTCTTGGGTCAAAATCATGACACACCTTAGGTCATGAGGAATCTTTGTGTGACATAAAAACTTGCTAAGTTTTATCCATAAAGGTATTGACCTGACATGAATAATGAAATTTTTCTTCCAGTGACCTTGAACTTACCTAAATGACTTAAATGGTCAAGGTCATGATGGTTAAGATCATGACACATCCTTAGGTCATGAGCAATCTTAGTGTGGAATAGGAACTTACCGAGTTTATCCATAAGAAAGCTTTATGGACCGGACACAAATTATATAATTTTTCTTCCAGTGACCTTTAACTTCCACAAATGACCTTAATGGTCAAGGTCATGACACACCCTTTGGTCACGAATCTTTGTGTGGAGTAGTAGATTCTAATGTTCCTTGTAAGAAAAATATGGACCTGACACATTTGCACAGGTAGACAGACAGACGGACAGCTAGACAGACGGACAAGCTGATTCCTGTATCCCCCCCCCGAACTTCGTTTGCGGGGGATATAAGTAGGGAGTAAAAGGTACTTGATTGACCAATGCTAGAAAGAGAAATTCTCCTAACAGAGTGCAAAATTGATTGCGCCGTAAATTGCACCTTTTTTGCATTACAGGATCTAATGGGGTCTCAACTAATTTTTTATTTGTCTCATCTGTTTTTTTTATACAAAAATCATCTTTTCAGTGATTAAATATGAATGATTCATTCTTCAAGTTAATAAAAAGCATCATATGGCACAAAATTGAAATGAAAGAAATCTACTATTATAATTTGTGGAAAATGTGCTTGAAGTGGTAGAAGAAAAGAAGTGAATTTCCATTTTGGGGTGTTTTTATTAAAAGAGGTTTTGCATTTTTCACTATTAAGATCAGCATTGTTACAATGCCATATAAATTTGTACATCTGTTTGTGGATGCAGGAAATTCATACTTTACTACTCAACATTCCTCAATGCAGAAAGTTATTGATTTTGGAGAAGGTAATGCAAAGCGTTGATCAACAATTCAATCTTTTCATACAGGCATTATAGAACTTTATTACTTCTCAAGGCATTGGCCAATTTCATGAGTTCTCAATGCAGGCATTGGCCGACTTCACTGCATGTCTTTCAATGCAGGCATTGGCCGACTTTATAGAGTTCTCAATGCAAGCATTGGCCGACTTCAGTGTCTCTCAATGCAGGCATTGACCAACTTTATAGAGTTCTCAATGCAGGCATTGGCCGACTTCAGTGTCTTTCAATGCAGGCATTGGCCCACTTTGTAGAGTTCTCAATGCAGGCATTGGCCGACTTCAGTGTCTCTTAATGCAGGCATTGAAAATGCCTTTCAATCAAACTAGTGTAAATTACTTCTTGTAGTCATTGACTGACTCAAGAAATTTCTCTAAAAATGTTAGTTTCCCATTTAATATTCAAGGAGTCAATATTTTATAACCTTTTTTGCAAGAAATATCTTTTTACAGTAAATTTTTACATCATTAACACACATTCAAACAAATGGACACTTAATCAGAATGTTTATTAATAGTTTTATGCATTGACATTGACCTTAATGTGAATCTTTCAATGCCCCTACCCCCCACTACAAAAGATGAATCTGCAGTACATCTGTATATAATTTGAACACTGTATTAGAAATGAAAATAATATTTATTCATGTAGTTCAGCCAGCTGTTTTCCTCTTCTTTTGTGTTAAGTACCTGCCAGTGTATACCTGAAATTATGAAGATATGCTTTAATCAACTTCGGTTTCATATAACAAACTTTTCTTTAAACAGATTCATTGAATCAGTAAAATAATATAATGCTATGCAAGGACCTATGTCCAGGAAGTATTTATGTGAAATTTTCAAAACCGGCGGCAAAAAATTTAAATAAAAAATAAAGGTCACAATGAAGGTCACAAGGTCATTGATCATGGTGTCATTTTAAAGATCTTGATGAGTGAAGTAGGCATTCCAAATATGAAGTCTCTATCTTTCACAGTTCAAAAGTTATGGCGAAGGTTTAAAAAAAGCTATTTTTAGCATATAAGACAGATTCAAGGTCACAAGGTCATTGACTATGGTGTCATGTGAAAGGGCTTCAATGGTGGAGTATGCATGCCAAATATTAGGTCTTTATCTTTCTTCATTTAAAAAGTTATGGCGAAGGTTATAGATCGACGTCAAAAAAGGCTATATTTAGCGTATAGGCCACAGTCAATGTCACAAGGTCATTGACCATGGTCTCATTTGAAAGAGCTTCAGTAGTGGAGTAGGCATACCAAATATGAAGTTTCAATGATTCATGGTTCAAAAGTTATGGCCAAGGTTTAAGTGTGCAAAAAAACTCTATTTTTAGCATATATAGGTCACAATCAAGGTCACAAGGTCATTGATCTTGAAGTCATTTGAAAGAGCTACAGTAGTGGAGTAGGCATACCAAATATGAAGTTCAATCATTCATGGTTCAAAAGTTATGGCCAAGGTTAAAGTTTGCAGACAAACAGACAGAGAGACAGGACAAAAACAATATACGCCTCAGATCTTTCAATCCGGGCTCATAAAAAGTGTGAAATGCTAAAAATAGATCATTTTCAAACATTATTGTTCTACCCCAAAATATGCACTAAAAAGAACAAAAAATGTCAAATCACATTCAAAATCAACAAATATTTAATTTATATGACTTGTATATTTACAATGAAAACAAATTCATTCTAATTCATCTCACACAGGAGGGCAAATTTAAAACGGGTTGAATCAAAGAATACAGCATGATTTCTTATTAAACAGAACTTTCATGTAACAGGGCGGAATCAAAACAGGACGGAATTGTTTGCAAGTGTAAAGGGCGAAAATAAGACGAGGCTAAAGTATCCCTGAATACGGTTATAATTATCCATACCAATGACTTTCTCTTTGTCTTATCAACCAGCTCTTGGAGTGTTCTCTCTACTGAGGGAATGGAGTTGGAAGATTCACTTGATTCTCTTCTAACATGTATCAAGTTTTCCAAGGGGAAGTTTACCTGTGAAAATATAAAAAACATTGAATGATAGTTAAAATCTTATAAGCATCTATGAGAATTCTCATCAAAATCCATTTTCTGAGAGATATGGATATTGTTCATTTTTATGTTATTAAGGTGAAATATCCCTATAAACCTCTAAATTTCATTTCCTTTTCAAATTCTACCCACTAATTAGCATCAATAACAGAGGATTAGATTAAAATGGGAATTAATTTGTAGAATGAACCATTGCTTACTTATTCCAGAATGAATATTATGCCTATTCATGATTTGAAGAAATTTTGAATCAGTGAATGATGCTGATATAAAAAAGAAGATCTTTCCAAAAAAAACCCAAAACAAAACAGCTAACTCAAGAAATTTGTCTTCCTGTTTAAGGAAGAAAAAACCATGCACATATTAGGGGAGGGCTGTTGAACAGATTCTGTAGCATTATGGCCAAAGACGAGTATATAAAACTATAACGCTACAGATCTGCAGCTATCCAGTCTACTGCTCATCGGGAATGGCTAGACGGGAAACATTAGAAAAGTCAGATTAAATATACATGAAATATTTTAGAGTGGTTAAATTTAAAGTCTGTACTAAAGTGTACATATGATTTTGCTAATAGTAAAGGAAAGTTTTTAATAGCCATTCTCTGTAACCACTTAAACTTTGTTGCCACGCATGGTCACCGATTTTGATGAAACTTCACCCATGCTTAGTTCTTGACACCAAAAACAAATATCAAACAAAATTTCGTTGCTAAGTGTCTCGGTTGCCATGGCAACAGCTGGAAAAGTTTGAAAAATCGAGATTTTCAGCCACTTTAAATCCTGACTGTGGCTTTATAAAAACTAGAAAAATCAAACAAACCATTCTAACAAAAACATGACACCTTGATGTCACTTATACTGTGAAGAAACTGTTTAGAATATTTCTCGTAGTAAGTGGTAACCAAGGGTACATTTGGAATACATTTAAATTGATGAAATATGCTGAAAAACACTCCATATTCACTAATGGTAGGTGTTACATGCTTAACTCAATCATTGACTTAAGAAAAACAATGAAAATGTTTGACCTTAAGTATATAAGTATAAGGAATATTATTCTATATATAACTTTTATGGTTGCCATGGTAACACAGTGTAACCATGCAAAACCAGTAATTGAGATGGGGTTAATGCTACTGTTTTTTGGAAAAACATGAAAATTCAAGACTGGCAAATATGCATCCTTAGGACCTTGCAATACCAAAACCATAAGAAAAATTGGGTATAATTGCTACTTTGTAGTGTTACCATGGAAACAAAGTACTAGTGCTTAAAAGTGATTTTCTTTTCCGCTGCATTAAGAATTAAATTGTCATTTAATCAAGAAACAAATTAAAGAGCTCAACTGGAATAGTCTTATCTGTTAGAACTGAAGTTAAATATAATATATTGATAGAATTTGATGAATAAAACAACACTGTTGCTATGGTTACCAAGAAGGGAAAATGTTCGATTTTTTGAACTTTATATCAATATTAAATCCTGTGTGCCAACTTTTTGCATCCACTTAGAGATTGGATGATAATTTATCAAAATTAAAAGTCAAGTTAGCTGTTAATAAATATCAATCATAAAAGTTTTGGGAATCTACATTTAAGGGAACGTATCCAAGGAAACAAAATATTTTTCAGGTTTTTAAGCATATATTTTCTGCTTATTTCCATAGCAACGCTCTATTTAAAGAATCTAATCTGAATTTTTTGAAATGGGAAAATTTGGAGCACAGCAACATCTTATAAAATTGATCATTAGTTATGAGGAAATGTGCTTTTTTTAAAAGATAGGATCATATTTAAACATATATAGTGTTACTTTGACGGCTCTCTGGGGCATAAAAACCTTGGCAACCATTGCCAACCAAAATGAAATATCATATTTTTTCTTGGTATGTGTTTCAATTCTCTTTTTTCTATTATTTGGTAACATTTCAACCTATAATTGCTTTTCATTTTTACGAGTATGGCTTCATAAAATTCAATGAATAATTTTTTTACTTTTGAATACTTTGTTACCATAGTAACGTATGTAATATTTAATTTACCAAACATGTTTATCATGCATTTGAGATATCTTACCTTCAACTTTTGGAAACAGTCATTAACAATTGTTTGCTTTGCCACAAATGTTAACTATGGGGCTCTAAACATGTTAAATAAAGTGCCACGCCACAGCATGATACGCCCGTCAAAATATTACACAATTATCTTTAACAGTTTAGACTGCAAGAAAATCACTTCAACCTTGATTCTAAGATTTCCATGATTTTTCCATTTTTTAAAAAAATATTTCTTTATCCATCCCCTGTGCTGTAGGCATAATTATAACAAATATTACATAACTGACAGATTTCTATACAACTGTTTGTGTTAGACTTTGTCAAATGCTGGCCATCATAATAAACAATATCAAATTAGTCTTAACAACTTAATCTATGCCAAATTAATTTTGAAAAGAAAGGCTGGCCATCAAATGACATATGCTATAAACTGACCAGCAGTTCTTCTGTCTAATCCCCAAAGGATACAGATAAGGCAGCGCTTGATCAGATAGCCTTCCTACATTGAACTCATTAATTAATCTTTGACTGGATGCTTGTCTACTCATTACTCCCTAAATATTAATGGATCTGCACTTTTTATCCTAAAACACTTTTAAAACATATAAAATACTCCATGATTTCTTTTTAGATTTAATGCCAGACAGGTTTTATATTTAATTCATATGGTCAAGTAGGCATGCTGATTCAACCCCACCCCATAAAATTAGTTTTTAATTAATTAATATTATATAATATCAGATTATTAGTTTATTATGCAATATCAAATAAGTTTTAATTACTTTTCATCAAATTCATTTTAAAACTTAGCTAGCCAACAAGAGCTATTTTTAATCTAACAGCTAGGCTGGCTGTCCATTTGCCCAATACCCAAGGGATAACACCAAACCTCCTCACACTAAACTCATTAATTTCTCTCTAATTTGACATGCAACTTTCTGCTATCAAAATTCTTCCTGACCAGTGCTTGATAATTATGCCCATGGGACAAACTGAATTCCTCTCATTAACATTGAAATTTGTTTAAGATTGCTGTAAAGTATATGATGAAAAAATAAGTTTTTACTTGATTTAATACTTTTTAATAAGGATACAACTCTATTTTTTACATTTTTAGGATTATGAAATTTAAAATTTAAAAAACTTAGTTTTTTAAAAAATTTCACTAAAATTAAAGGTCACAGTGACCTTGAAATAGGTCGCGACACACCTTCTACCTAAGATGTATACTTTTGCCAAGTTTGATAGCTCTAGGTCTAATAGTTTTCTAGTTATGAGCCGGACAGGATTTTTCCATATTTGGCCATAGCATCTTTATTAAAGGTCAGAGCGACCGACTTTTGGTGCGCGACACACCATCTACCCAAGAAGTATCAGTTGACAAAGTTTGATAATCCTAGGCCTAATAGTATTGAAGTTATGAGCCGGACACGAATGGACAGACGGACAGACGGACGGACATGAAGCCTATAACATAATACGTCCCGTCTTAAGACGGTCGTATAAAAATGCCATTTTTCGAATTTTAAGACATGTTGCCATGGTAACTATAAAACATAGCAACAAATTTTTGCCTGATTTCAGTTCAGGGTATCAATGCCTTTTATCATAGAGAGTTTGGAGAAATTCTGAGACTATGCGTGCCACAGCTCCTATATAAAAGTTCAAGTCATTACAGAGAATGGCTCTTAAGTTATTTAGTGAGTTATTGGTGTGTGAGTCACATAGACTGGTCACATAGGCATATTTCACATAGTGCTTCATGAAAAATATGCCTATGTGCAAGTTAGCTGCAGAACTTGATCTCTCTGCTTGAGAAAATTCGGACAGATAATGCAGAGAGCTACAGATCCAAGCATTGTAAAAACCTTTGATTTACACCAACGATTTTTTGTCACTCACTACGAGTTTTTTTTCGTGTATTTTATACTTTTCCCAACTTTAAAAATAATTTTTAATGGTATTTAATAGTTAATCATACATTCAACTTCAATTCCTGGTCATTTACATACCTCTCAACGCTAACAAATGGATGTTTGTTGTTAGGGACATTGCAATGGAACTCTTTTAAACCGACATTATAAAACTATATACTGTAATGTTTCAGACCGTTAAAAGGTAAACAAAGTATCAAATATAAGGGTTAGATTTATGAATTATTATAGGATACCATTCTGAAAGCCAGAGAAAGCTTAAACTACACGAAATAAATACCTAATGTAGCAACAAAAATTTGTCAGCATAAATCGAAGGTTTTTACAAGGCTTGGATCTGTAGCTCTCTGCTTTATCTGTCCAAATTTTCTCAAACAAAGAGCTACAGGTCTGCAGCTAAGGCAAGTCTGTGTGATTCGCACAACAATAACTCACACTAAACTTAAGGTATCCGATCCATATTAGCCCTAACTTCAATGGAATTGAATGTATAGATATGTATGGGCTGATTACTTAGTATAGTTAGAACTAATTTTCATCTTTTAGTATCAGAATGTTAGAATGGGACATGTCTTAATTTATGACCTTTTCCTGACGAGTTATATCCCTTTGATTTTACTCCATTAAAATTAATTTTAAAAAAAATCTGTGATGTTGAAAAATATTATTTCCAATTGTTTTTCTGTTCCCAATGATCAAATACATCTTTCCACCACAGCATATCAGGTATTTTAATATTTGAAGTATTTATTTTTTAGCTTTAAAAAAACTTCCTTCCTTCCATAGACTTCAATGCAATCTTCAAAAATCAATTTCTGCTTAGGTAATCATTTTTTTTGAAGATTTCTCTTGGAGTTGGTAAATCCCATTCTACTCTAAACTGCTTTAAAATAATATTAGAATGTTTTACAAACAATTGATATTTAAGGTTAGAAATTTTGGTCCTAATATGGGTCAGATACCTAAAAAACATTCCTTATATTTACATTTTACATGTTTGGAAGCACCAAAAATATACTCAATATTTGAATTTCTCGCTTCCCTATATCGTTATACTTTTACAAACATTGCTAAAGCCTTATTGTGATTGATGTCATGTTTGCGCAAGTTTCTCCGCTCAATTTCTACGCGTGAGTATACACAAAAAAGATTTTCAAATCAATTTCATGGTTGGCTTTGTACAAAAACACGGCAAATGTAATGTTTGACATCAAAGTTTTTTGTGTGTTTCTAGTTTAATGTTTTCTTTACTCACATGGAGAGGAGACCACTTGCCGGTGGAGAGCTGCAAATTTTGTCCTTTGCTTGGCACTCAGGGCCATGAAGCATAGGGAAAGATCAATTTCAGGTTATATGGTCTCTTCTAAAAAAAAAAACTGGTCTCCTACTGTGGGACTTGAACTGACTTACTCAACTTCTTACTTCGCAACTTTGAGCAGTCATCATGCTCATACCACTGTGCAACTAATGACATCAAAATAAATGTGTTGTAGTTAATTATTGTATACACATGTATTTATGCAGTTACATTTAGAAGTGGATGCAGCCTATACCTGTTTATCAATAGTAATCACAACCAGCCTAACTTTGAAGGATATGAAAATCCTAAAAATAATCTCACTGATAACAACATCAGTACATTATTTCAGGACTCATCTGTCTGAAATCAATTATAGCATGTATATTTCAGTTTCAATTATAAAACATAAACATTTTGTATGAACAATAAAACTTGTGGGTAGGACGTAAAAGTTCCAAGCTCTGTTGTAATATTCTTTTTTTCTCAAGCAGTCATGCAAGGTGTTTCAACAAGTATTCAGTTAACTACTGCTGACCAACATTTTTTATACTAATTGTTATTCCATTATTTAAACACTGAATTGACGACAAGATTTTTCAGTACATACCTATAGAACAAACACAGATATTGCATATTGAATTCGGATATAGAAAAGTTAACTTGGATCCCCATTAATATAAATTTAGCATATTCCTTATACAGATATAAAGAATTACATATATTATAGCAAAGTAATTGCATAGGTCCCAGTGGCTTTGTTATAACTGAGTTTTACTGTTAATAGACTTTATATGCATGGTTCTGGACTACACAAATTAAATACTATGAGGAGTATCAAATACTTTGATCAGAAAGCTCATGAGCTTAATTTGACCCTGCATGGGTTTAAAACTCAAGGCTGTGGGTCCCCCAATTTGCAAGATATATTAAACTGACACCATTGAAAGGTCGGGAAGTTGAGTTCCTTGAAATGAGCAATACAATTCTCAGAATACTTATCAAAGTCAATTTTTCTTTAAAACAATTTTCTCAAAATTAAAATGCTATCTTTGAAGTGAATTTTATCCCCAGAATGTATACAGAATCAACATCAAAATCAAAATATCACAGTCTTCAGCCTGTTGAAAGAATATTCCATTTGAACATTATGTAAGATGCCCAATATTTAATGTTTGGTTGCTGATTAATAAATTATTTAGAAGATTTACCGGTGAGAAAAAAATTCATGAGTGCAAAGTATATTTTTTAATGTTTACAGTGCATATATCAATACGTCATTTACAGATAAATAACAGTTATTCACTATTGAATAGTACCAAAAATTATTTTTAAAAGAAGCAATGGATAGAATGACACATTGATTCTGATTGGGCTTTTCCATATACGAATGTTGTCCCAATTAAAGCAAAGATTTATAATATGTTCTTTCCCAATTGCAACCTGCTTTTTACAAAAAATAATAATAATAAAATTTGTGTTCAATTTTCAAAGGCACAAAAACAATAAATCTTTACCTGGACTGAAGCATGGTTTTTTGGTTTTAAATCAGATGACTGTTAAAGATTTTAAGATTTGTCATGTTGATGACTGTTGATTTTATCAATAGATCTTTACATTTGATTGATAGTTAAATAAAAGTTCCAGATTATTCATAAATTTGTGTTGTTTTCCTTAAATTTGTCATGTACTACACTGTAAACGTATTACATTTGGCAGTATACTCTTTTTAGCGCTTTTGGTGGAAAGATACATGTCAGCTAATTCAAGTACATCACTAAATATCTATAACATTTAGACATGGATTAATGAACATCAAGAAATGCGCTAAATCATTTTAATCTAAGCTAACTTGTTTAAAAATCACTTCCCGCTAAATATTGTACATGCCAAATATAATACATTTACAGTAATTTCGAATAAGTGATCACATATGGCCTCAATTTCCCAATCCCAGGAGCTTGTGTCCTATTTATTTAAATGTGAAAAATTCTTTATCAATGCAATCTTGTTATTGTTGATGTCTATATGAACACAATTCCCTTCAAGAGATCGAGCTACATATGGTGTCAGTTTAAGTATCTATTAATTGTATTATCTGCTCAAAGGCAGGGGTATCCTCCTGAGCCACCGGAGTCATTGTGGCCCACTTAACGAGTCTCCATGTAATGCTCCTATCCTCTATATTACATGAGCCCCCCAAGTGAGTATATGTGCACCATATATATAAAATGAAAAGTATGCAATTCAATCTTTTACATCTTTTAAATTAAACACAATGTCTCTTAATTTAATTGCTTCTTTTTTTAATTCATGCTTTAATTGTGTTATGCATAATTTTTTTTTTTCATTTTATATCCAGTTGTCACACACTTGTATCAGTATCTATTCTACAAGCAATGGATAATAAAATATATCAGAAATAAGATTTGATACAGGTTTGTTATTTATATAATTATGAAAAGACATGAAGAAAATCTTCATATAATAATTATTCTTTTTTCATGCCCAAGTACGTGTCTTTGTAACTAAATCATCATCAGCTGAATACTACAGAACAAGACAATAAATAGGGTTCTAGAAAAAAGATATCTGATACAATATAAATCACTGATAATCCTTGTATGACTCCTCATTGCTAAGTTAATAGATTCTCCACTGCAAGCTGAATTTCTACTATGAAAGCTCTGCAAAGTTATTCAAAATTCACTGCTGTAATGAAACAAGAAATGGTCCTAAAATTCAATTACTCAGTAAATCACTTCTCAATTTCATGCTCCAAGACTTTGCTATGTGTTGCCATTAAAAACATACCGTATATACTCGCCTATAAGTCGGATTTTTGGGAGTTAATTTCTGGTCCAAAACTCTATGTCCGACTTATAGGCGAGCTATGAAATGAATGGTATTATATGAGGTCATTTCTATGATATATAAGCTTATAAAATGCAACCGACTTATAGGCGGACCGACTTATAGGCGAGTATATACGGTAATAATAAATTGATTCTATATGTTATCATATAGTTCTATATGTTATACATTTAGGTTTGATTTATGAGACATCTATATCTAAACAAAAAAAGAAACATGTCTTGTTTTAATAGGGGAAAAATTACATAAAGTAATAAAACCCATAAAATATGCCCTGCTCACACAACCAGTTTAATTTGCAGTAAATCAATTCTAAGTAAACTCATGCAAATCAAACTCATGTGAATCAAACTAATGCGAATTAAATTGCGTTCATACATCAGCTAATTAAGAAATAAATAACAAGTTTATAAACTTCAATGGGAATTGAAGTGGGTCGGTCACGTGATCAAATCCTGTGAAGGCCGAAGGCCTTCTCAGAAGATTTGATCACGTACCGACCCATTTCAATTCCCATTGAAGTTTATAAACTTGTTATTTATTACTTATATATACATTTGAGACAGAAAATTCAATATTTTCGAATTTGATTATTGCACTAACCGTCCGTCGAACATTTTGAAAAATGACGCAAGATGTAAATCGGCTTGCATGGCGGTTACGCTTCGAATTCATTAGGCTAAGGAATCTATTTCGAAGGAAATATTTTGTGAAGGGCTACTTGTGATCAGTAATAGTGAACAGATTGTTGTCTGGGAATATTCTCATTTGTGAAAATTGATAATTATAATGCTGAAAAGACACAAGAAACACATCCGAGGATTGATGATAAAAAGTTTGAGGAATTTCGGTCGCCGGATAGGATGGATGGATCCGATGGATTGAGACACTTGTCCAAGCCAGTTAATTTGCAATTTGATTAAAAACATTCTACGATTTCAGTACTAAAGGCATACTTATTGTAAAACACTGATAAACACGGAGACACTGGCGACAGCTTGATATTGAACTGCGAAAACGCCGAGGTGTTTGGCAGCTGTTCATGGCATGATTGCAATAATATTTTCCAACAGATTTAGACATTTATCGTGAGTAGAATTTAAAGATAAAATAATAGTTTTTCATGAAAATTTAAGGAAAGGTCTACCCAAAAAATAAGGATGAACGTTAGAGACTGTGCAGATGACAAAAGCTAAAATTAATGTAAACAAACGCTAGGGGGTTTCGCTATAGATCTATACATACATGTAGGTTGAATCGATAGCCAATAAACTGTATGAAATACTTGTTTACAATGTAAATAAAAATCATATTACTAGCTTATTTTGTTCATTTTTATACAGGAAAAGCAAGTAGAGCAGGTCATTTTATAATTTATGTACTGGTAGAAATTATTGCGCCGTGTGATTAGGTCACGTATTGACCCCTGACCTCTGACAAACTTCATACAGAATTGAAGATATTTTCTCTCTGTATGTTTACATAATGGAGAGATCTACCACAAATGTATATATTGCAAAGTAAACTTTTTCTTCTACAGTCAGGCATCAGTCAGCCTGGCTCAAAATTTAATTCAAATTAGCTTCGCTTAGCATTCACACAGAGCTAATGTGAAGTAACTAGCACAGTAAATGAATTAAAATTAAACTAATTCACATTTATAATTTAACTTAAGTTTAATTTGAATTAAACTCTGCATGTGAGCAGGGCATTAAAAAGTACAAGTAAATGTATTTTTAACAAATTGCAAATCAGTAAATTGGGAAATTCCTGAAGTCCAAGGGCTACTATACTGTGTCAGCATATAAAAATTGACCTCAGCATCTGAAAAACGAAAGTTTAAAAATGCCAAAGTTTGTATTTCATTTGCACAAAGAAGAAGGTATGGTTTCCATAAAAAATTTGCCCTGTGATTCTCAAAAATTGAAACTGGTGTAAAAGTTGAAAACTCATGCTTTTTAAATAATTGAAATTCAATACAGAAAAATCAAACAAGTCATTTTTCTCACATGTGTTTTTTAATGCTAATTATGACGTCATAAACATGTGCATTTTCCCGTATTTTCTTAAAAAGTTGCAGAAGACACCAATTTTCAATGAAATTTTCTTTCAGATAGGCATCGCTCACAAAGATCTTGAGATATGTGATTTGTTATTGAATTTTGCACAAAATATCAAAAAATAAACGTGGGCGACGGCTGTGGACACTGTTTTCTAAAGGAAAATCACCCTTAAAATGTGCCATTTTGAAGTTTTTTCAGTTGAAAATAGAGAAATGCTTCACATTTATGACGTAATATTTGCAGAATGGTAAACCTTCATGCCATATTCTTTCCTGATTTTATCAGAGTCATTTATTTAACTAATATTTAAGCAAGTTTCAGAAATTTTTGATGTCATTACATTTTTAAGGCGCAATAAAGCTAAAACCAAACCTTCTTCTTACTAAATTGATAAACCTAATGCATTGTAGAAATACAGTTAATACAGACATAAATTGATCCAAAAATATACAGAAAAATCCATATATCTGTATTTTTTGTGTATGTCAACATCATAACTTAAAATTTATCCTCCATGTTTGATGACCTTGACAGATTTATTTTGGGACAGCTAATTTGATAAAGATCCTATAGGGAGCTGATATCTGAAATATTTTAAGCTTAAATAATGCTGTTTACGAAAAAATGACACATGGAATGATTTTATTTATTGATGTTTAGTGTTACTATTCATCATAATTATTTATACATTGACAATTGCTATATTAAGTAATTCTAAATTTCAAGCGCAAGTCAGTACGTCATGCGTGAACTATCATGGCTGCTGAAAAAGGCAAACAGATGTATTTTACATGGTTTTCACGTTTAACGGGCTATTATGTTGTCAACAGTGAATAAAATACCATCTTATTAGAAATAAGCTGAATGTAAAAACATTTTGTACTGCCTGCAGTCGCCTGTATTTAAAAAAATATCTTTGCACCATTAAAGAGATGCTGTGGAATTGTAGCCCTCTCCAGAAAACATCAAATAAAAAAAATCGGAGAGGGCTAGACAGACAGACAGCTAGGCAAATAGACGGATGACAGACATCTTACTATCGCTTAAGCTCTTCTTGTTTCTGACCAAACAAACTAAAAGTTCAGATGTATTGAATGCTTGTTGTATTTCTTTTGCGTGTCGGTCTATTTTTAAAACTTACTTGGCAGAAAAAAATCAGACAGAAAGTTTTTGTACTCCCTTCTTGTATTTTAGTCTCCTCTGTCTCCTCAGATTAAACACTTTTATCCTGATCTTCTTGCTTTTCTCCCCAGTAGGATAATCCCTTAGAATGTTTGGATTCTTGGTAAGGAATTTTTTTATTTTCTTTGCCACTGTAAAGTTTAAGAAAGAAAGGCTTCAATGGTGTCGAACAAGAAAAACAATTTCAAAAGATCTGCAGATAGGTCAAGTGAGTGACTCCGGTAACATAAAAATAAAAAAAATAGTCTTGACACAAATACAGTATCGGGCCTTATAGCCATGTGTCCTGGTCCAAATGAGTCAGGGTTTGAATTGACCACACATCATCAGAAATGTCCATCCTCTATATCAATCTAATTTCTTTTCAGTCAATCGAAGACATATGAAGCGTTTCATAAATTCTTAATTGCCATTGTCAGAGTGTTGTTCTGTTGTATAATGATTGCATCTTAACTACAACCATGACTCTAACATGTCTAATGTTACAAGTACAATCGACTCACAATAGGTAGGCCTTTCAACTAATTTTTCAAGTTGCACATATAGTAAAAAATATTGTATAGATAGATTTATAGGTACATAAAATTATCAAAAAAGATAATAACTTGTGCATACTTTTAATTACCTCATTAAAAAGTTTAATCATTTATACTTGACTTTTCCGATGTTGTGTTTAAGGACAGGTAACTCAGGTGTGAAAAATGACCAACTTAGTGCCGATTTATGAGTTATCGTTTATAGGAATGACATATAGGCTGCTTCAGCATTGGTATTGTTATATACACAAAAGGGTTCCTTACATTGTTTTGTTCACAAAAAAGTTTTGACCAAGAGAAAGAGAATGCCTTCTCTCTACCTGAAATAACAGGGTCAAATGAATGGGGAACAGACTATATTCAATAGTTTAACTCTCTTTGACGATTATTATGAAGAAGAAAATGTAATGTCATGTTTTTTGTGTTCGCGCTTTTTCGCTTCCTATATAAATATATAAATTTTTACAAGTAAATGCAACAATTGATCATCTTATTTGTGTTACAAAGCACGAAGGGGAATGACCGAGTATAACAATTTTGATAGGTTAGAACTAAGAAGGAGGGTAGATTTCACGGACAAAATGTGATCAGAAAAGCTCACTTGAGCCTTCGGCTCAGGTGAGCTAAAAATTATTCTAACAAAGCTGACTAATTTTTTTATTAGTCAAAATAATAACTAAATAGGGTGGGGTCACTAAAAAATCTTCTTCTCAAGAACCACCGGGCCAGGAAAGCTGAAACTTATGTGGGAGCATCCTTGGGTAGTGTAGATATTAAATTGTTAAAATCGTGACCCCCGGGGGTAGGGCGGGGCCACAATAGGGAATCCAAGTTTTACATAGAAATATATAGAACAAATCTTTAAAAATCTTCTTCTAAAGAACCACTGGTCCAGGAAAATTGAAACTTATGTGGGAGCATCCTTGGGTAGTGTAGATATTAAAATGTAAAAATCATGACCCCTGGGGGTAGGGCAGGGCCACAATAGGGAATTCAATGTTTTAAATAGATATATATAGAACAAATCTTTAAAGATCTTCTTCTCTAGAACCACTGGGCCAGGAGAACTGAAACTTATGTGGGAGCATCCTTGGATAGTGTAGATATTAAATTGTAAAAATCATGACCCCTGGGGGTAGGGCGGGGACACAATAGGGAATCCAAGTTTTACATAGAAATTTATAGAACAAATCTTTAAAAATCTTCTTCTTAAGAACCACTGGGCCAGGAAAGCTGAATCTTATGTGGAAGCATCCTTAGATAGTGTAGATATTAAATTGTAAAAATCGTGACCCCCGGGGGTAGGGCGGGGCCACAATAGGGAATCCAAGTTTTACATAGAAATATATAGAACAAATCTTTAAAAATCTTCTTCTCAAGAACCACTGGGCCAGGAAAGCTGAAACTTATGTTGGAGCATCCTTGGGTAGTGAAGATTTTGAATTGAAAAAAATACTGACCCCCGTGGGAAGGGTGGGGCCACAATGGGGAATTCCAAGTCTTACATAGAGATATAAATAGAACAAATCTTTAAAAATCTATTTTTTAAGAACCACTGGGCCAGGAAAGCTGAAGTTTATATGGAAGCATTCTTTGGTAGTGTAGATATTAAATTGTTGAAATCATGACCCCTGGGGGTGGGCGGGGCCACAATAGGGAATTCCAAGTTTTATATAGAAAAATATAGAACAAATCTTTAAAAAACTTCTTCTCAAGAACCACTGGGCCAGGAAAACTGAAACTTATGTGGAAGCATCCTTGAGTAGTGTAGATTCTAAAGTTTTAAAATAAAAAAGGGAAGGGGGTTGTTGGGCATGATAGGTATGGCAAGAGGGGGAATCTGGTAAAGATCTGCATCACCCAAGTGACTCAGGTGAGCGATGTGGCCCATGGGCCTCTTGTTCTTTTTAGATTAGGTTATGTAAACCCGTCTAGTCGTTTAATGTCAGTCAGGGTCTCAAAACGGAAGCCATTTCCCAAAAAAACATGAATCAAATCTATGGTATAAGGAAAAGTGCAGATATTTTGATCAAAATGCAAACATTCTGGATCAAACTGAAGTGAGTAATATGAATTTTTCATCAAATTGAAGAGGCAATTTGAAAATATCAATTGTTAATCACACTTGTAAATATTACCATGTAATGGTCCTGCATTCCCCTCGTTTTCGAAATCATTGATATCTTCCTTGAAATATGATTGTATGGCTTTATCCTCCTCTGGTAGCCAGCTGTGTCTCTTGACTTTCCTTGATGCAGCTGTCAAAGAGAATTCGTTCAAATCAAAGAAAAGGTTTGGAAATCTTAGGAAACCTACAATGTTAGGGGAATAGTAGCTGTAATTTAATAGCTATGATTAAGCTATAAGAGATGAAAAACCTAGCATTTTTAGGTTGACCTCCTACATCATAGGGCATACAATTTTAAGTCAAATTAATCCATTTGAAGTACAAAAGCAAGGAACTAAGTTGAAAATTGGTAATCAAAGATTACAGAGCTCATCTAAATGAATGTTGTCTTTAAGTAGGGCAAAGTCCCACAATTAAGCAACAAATAGTGTACACCCAAAAATGCAAAATTTATGAAATTTTGTTTTGATACTTTGGAATAGGCCTATATAAAAACTTCAAACTAGTTCTTCAGCATGAAACCTAATTAAAATCCAGCATCTGAAGCAACTTTGAGAGTTTTCATCCCTTGATGCACTATTTGTGCAAGTTTGGTTTATATTAACCTTGGAGTTTCTTGGTAATAGACCTGCACCCATAACTTTAACCAGGTCCATTATCTTGAAAATGTATGTCGAAATCAGCATTTGAATTTGAGTGTGCATCCTAAGATGTATCATCCATGCAAGTCTGCTTAAAATATCGCTCAAAGTTATTTGGAAATAAAACCTGTATAAAAAATAACCTTTTTACTAATCCAGAAAATGTAGGTCAGATTCAGCATCTGAAGCCAGACTGGTAGAATGCTGATTTGCACCTTTAGAATTATAATCCATGCAATTTTGGTTACTAAAGAGCTCAAAGTTTCTTGAACCTGTTCACTCAACTGGAAAATGTTAGTCAGTCTCAAACAAGTCAGTTGTATGCATCTAAAGATGTTCCATCCATGCAAGTTTAGACATTATAGGGCTCGTAGTATCTTTGAAATGAAAACTGCATCAAAAACTTTAAAATGTTCACTTAACTGGAAAATGTAGATCAGATTCAGCATTCGAATCAAGACTGGTAGTATGCATCCTGAGATGTACAACATGTATCCATGTAAGTCTGGTCATTTATAATAGGGCTCATAGTATCTTTGAAATGAAAACTGCATCAAAAACTTTAACCTGTTCACTCAACTAGAAAATGTAGGTGAGATTCAGCATCCAAATCAAATCGGTAGTTTGCATCCTAAGATGTACCATTCAAGCAAGTTTGGTAATTTTAGGGTTCATAGTATCTTTGAAATGAAAACTGCACCAAAAGCTTTAACCTGTTCACTTAACCAGAAAAGGTAAAATGACCTAAACTAAATAACACTATGAATTATAGTTACTTTAACCAGAATGCTGATGCTAACACAGACGCTGATGTCAAAGCCGAAGAAGATCTTTGAAGAAATAATCTATTTTTGTGTGGACCCTCAGGTCCACGAAGTTAATATAGATAAGCGAGGTTAAACCAGATGCCCTGGGCTACGCATGAGCGAGTATGCTCCCTTAGTAACTTGTCCCTAGAATAATTTGCCCTATTCAAATTCAAAAAATGCCATTCATTGGCAAATCGCTCTAAGACTTTTAAATCTGCATATCGCATTTACATATTGGCGGATCCGATTTTCTCTCCTTTACAAATACTTTTATTTACAAACTAAATATTGATTCTATGCAGGTACAAGAACTTGCAGTTTATAGATACATGTAACTTGAATGAAAAACGTCATTCAACTACTAGTTCTGACTAGCTTTTAAAAGATAGAACAAGTTTTCACCATCATTAGTTTTGTGCATCAAGACTCGCAAAAATAATTTAATATTTCAGCAATCTAAATATTGTTTTGTTAAGGTTTGTAGCAACGGCTTTTAATGTGTGTGTGTTTGGGGGGGGGGGGGACAAAAAAATCTGCGTTCTACATAGCTATACTTCTCGTAAACCATCTGATCTCTATTTTTCCCATGATACATTCTTCGTTATAAATCCAGAACAGGTGTCAAGTCCCAGCCAGTATGGGTTACATACATCAAAATAGCCCGATTTTTTAAACTGACAAAAGTAAAGACTGCTAATCAGAGATCAAATTTAACAATTTTGCTTTAAGACTACTTTCAGTCATAAGTAGGCAGATCATTGCGGAAAATGTGAAGAAACCTAATACATGAATATTTCCTACACCTAGAAATTTTCTTAATTGAATTTCAGTTAGAAAAACATGCATATGGTCCAAGTATTGCAGTCCTTTTTTAAAGAACAGCAACTTATCACTATATAATCAATAGAGCCCGGCCCTAACACCAAAACCCCTGACCCAGGGGCCATGAATTTCAAAATTTTGGTAGAGGTATCAATGCTCATTAAAATCATGACAAGTTTGACTGCTTGATGTCCAGGAGTAAAGAAGATTTTTAAAGATTGCATTAATTTGAGTGATTTTGGCCCCACAACTCAGGTCCCAAATGAGCAGGGACCCTAAAATTCCCAATATTTGTTACCCTTCACCCATAGATGCTGTATATAAAATTTGGTTGAAATTGATTCATTAGTTCCAGAGAAGAAGTTAAAAAATGTTCCAAAGTTTATGAACGATGTACCACGACATATGAAAAAGGAAAGCAATAAGTTACCTTACTCAGGTGACCTAAAAAAACAATAAACTAAGACAATTTGTATCTCAGTCAGAATAAAACTGCATTTGGAGTAGCGTTTTGAGAATATTTTGCAAGAATTTAGAACTTTATTTAGTAACCACAGCAACACTATTCATTGAAATAAAAAAAAAACAAACAGAATTATGTATCTTAGTGTAGTCTACTTGTGTGCCAAATTATACTGAAATCAGACCAAAACTGTAGGAGGAGTATCATTTTTAAAAGTATATCACAGAAATTTCTTAAACTACTTTTAGAACCCACAACAACATAGTTCATTGAAATGTCTTTTATAAAAAAACAATGTAAAGAATTATGCATCTTTGTGTAGTTTACTTGTATGCCAAATTATATTGAAATCAGACAAAAATTGTAGGAGCAGAAGCATTTTGAAAGTATATAAGTAAAAAACATCTATTTCTAGTACACTGTAACCAAGGCAGCACTATTCAGTGAAATCAAAAACTGATTATAATTGTATCTTAGTGTAGTTTACTTAAGGAAGGATTCTTCTCATATTTCTAATATTTAAAAATTAAAGAAATTTTCACAGAATCAACAAGACAATATCAGTAAGTGATAATATCAGTGAAATTAAATTTGACCATTTCATATTAGAGGCAAGGTCAGGTCAAGGTCATTATCTTTTTCCTTGACATTATGAAGGAAAAAGACTGTTGTCAATCATGTGATGCCTACTTCTATTTCAAAAGTTTAATGATTGTTCTTTTTGCATAAACACATATTACTATGTCGGGTCTACAGCATGATATTACCAAATTTACATAAATAATTTTACTTAACTTGGTATTGTCTAATCCGAATTTTCTCTGTTTTTCTTAATTTGTTAGGATATATTAGTTATTTTCATATGCTTCCTATATCTAACTTTTTGTTATTTTCACATATAATAAAGTAGTCTTATAAATGTACAAAATGATACAAAAACAAAAGGTTTTGATCGTTTACTAAGAGAGAAAAAATTCTTTTTATGGATTTTTAGCTCAAATGTGCACTTTGATAGGAAGCGTTTAAAAGCTAACAAAGTTCTAGTTTGTTGGAAAAAGCATATTTGTTTGATATAATTTGAAAGTTCAGTCCATTATAATTAATTTAACTTACATTTGAAAATTTCTCCAAGTCTTCCATTGTGTAAAAATTAAAGCTAAATTCATTGTTTTATTATAATTTTGAGAGGCAGAAAATAAGATATTTTCATACGCCACCATTCAGCCAAAAATATAGTCCCTGCTAGTTTTCAAACGCAGTTTACCATTTCTATTTAAAGTTGTACATTTCTGATGAGGAAAGAAAAATATGGTCTTTTAAATTCCTTACACTTCAATATATAAGACATATAAGCAAATATACTCTAAATGTTTCATCTAGTCAGAAACCAGAGAAGAATCCTACCTTAAGTGACAAGTTATACATATGTAGTCGCCCACGTGGTGCAGTGGTTAGAGTGTCTGCTCTAGAGTCGCATAGTAAGGAGTCAATTAATCCTTACGCGCTGGTTCGAATCCCACTGTGGGACGTGGAGACCTGTCCTTCTGTTGAGACTGTATAAACTGAGGCCCCATGTCGCAGTAGGTGCTGGCACGAAAAAGATCCCTCACTGCTCAAAGGCCCTGAGTGCCGAGCACAGGACAAAATTTGTAGACTTCCACCGGCAAGTGGTGGCGTCTCCATGTGAGTGAAAAATTCTTGAGAGGGACGTTAAACAATATACAATCAATCAATCAATATACAAATGTATTGAAATTACACTAAAATATAGGAGGGGTAGCATTTCTAAAGTATTTCACAGAAATTTCTATTTTTAGTAACTACGGCAACATTTTTAAAGGAGATCAAAAACTGAAAAAGAGAGTTATGTATCTTATTGTAATCTACTTGTCTGCCTAGTTATATTGAAATCAGACCCAAACTGTAGGAGGAGTAGCATTTTGAATAATTGTTTCCAGACAGATGGACAGACAGCTACACAGACTGCTAGATGAACAGATATCTTTATTTATAAAATTTTTGGATAAAACTGAACAATTATTACGACCTTATAATAGTTAACATTTACTTATCTTCCAAGTTTAAGAAAGTAACTAGTTAAAAGTCAATCTTTCAAAGGAACATCCCAAGTTGTCCACTCTGTATTTTCATAAGATTCCATCAATGTTTATACCAAATATCTAACCCATATATATATTACCTGAATTAATCAAATTCCTGTATTCAAAAGATAAAACTAGATGAACATGTTTCTAACTTACATCACATTTTTAACGGAGATCAAAAACCGATTAACAGAGTTATGTATCTTATTGTAATCTACTTTTTTGCCAAGTTATATTGAAATCAGACCAAAACTGTAGAAGGAGTACTTAGCATTTTGAATAATTGTTTCCAGACAGATGGACAGACAGCTACACAGACTGCTAGATGAACAGATATTTTCATTTCTAAAAATTTTGGATAAAACTGAATTTATTCCGACCTTATAATAGTAACTACTATGTAGTTAAAAGTCAATCTTTCAAAGGAGCATCCCAAGTTGTCCACTTTGTATTTTTGTAAGATTCCATCAATGTTTATACCAGTTATCTAACCCATATATATTATCTGAATTAATTAAATACCTGTATTCAAAAGATAAAACTAGATGTACATGTTTCTAACTTACATTTCAAAGATTCAATTTCACTTCCATCTTCTGATCCAACTGAACTGTCATCCTCACTTGAATTTGACGAATGCTCAGGATCTGTGTCTTTATTAGCTTTACCGTTTCGTCTTCTGGAAATTTTCATACTACTGGGTCCTGGCAGCTTTATAACAAAGTATTTATATTTTTAATTTTTTAAAATTATATTTAAGGCCATAATAAATAAATTGCTAGATTTTTCATGCGAATTTTTTTAAAAAATCGAGGCTGGCAGCTTTTATTTTATATTTTTTTATTTTTTCAATTTTGCAGATTTTTATTGACCTTGTCAATCAGTGTAATTTTATCTACAATACCCCAATAGGAGTCATAGTAGAGGTCCAATTATCTCTTACTTCACATCATCACCAATCTTTTTCAACCAATGACCCTTGTTTAAAATATATACGCATGTATTACAGCAATTTCAATCTTTTCAGCTGTCAAAATCATGTCCACTTTCACGGGATTTAAAATGAAAGTAGAATGGTAGATGAATACCAATTCCAATCAGAATTAAGACATAGAAAAACAGAAATAAACAAAATTGAGGCAGGGCTATAAAATCGGGCGGGCGGGAATGAGAATCTAGGAATATTTTTATTATGGCCTAATGTATATATACAATATCATAGTTAAAATATGAAATGAGAGAAGCATTTGCATTTTTATAATAACAATAATAACTTTACACTAGATATCATTGAGATGGTGGCCATCTGAAAGGGCCCCGCTTTCAACAATGAACATGAAATTATAAGGTATTTTAGAAGGGTTTACTTTAAAGAGGAACATTCATGTACTACTAACAATAAAAGTAATTTAGTATGACTTCACAGATGATATATATATCAAAGTTATCTTGTATCCACACTTAGATAAATTTACTGGAATTAAGGGGAAAAAATAATGCACCAAATAAAGATTTTAAACAGAGAGGCAAATTCTGACCATGACCTAGAAACTTCTACCAAAGTCACTACATGCCCATTGGCCAGTGGCAATTTGCGAGTGAAGTATAAGCCAGATTTGGCCAAGGAGAGAGAAGATATGCTCCGGACAAGAATTTTTTTTCATATAATTCTATGACCTTGACCTTTCACCTAGTTTCCATATACTAGAAACCTGGTTCAAGGTCACTGCACACCACTTACCAAAAGGCACTCTGTGGGTGAAGTATGAGCCAGATTGAACCAAGGAGAGAGACAAGATATGCTCCAGACAATGATTTTTCATATAGTTCTGCTATGACCTTGACCTTTGAGCTAAAAACATGGTTCAAGGTCACTGCACACTGCTTACCCCAAATACAAGAAGGGAGTAGAAAAACTTTCTGTCTGATTTTTTTCTGTCAAGGAAGTTTTAAAAATATACTGACATGCAAAAGAAATGCAACAAGCAGTTAAAAACAAATTTCTGAATTTTTATTGAATGATCTCTAAAAATGAATTTAGTTTGTTAAAATGTACACTCAAAAACATCAGAGATTTGATTTATTTGTTGAAACCTTAGTAAGTAACAAATGACTCCTTACCTTTCCCCTCAACCACTCATTTACAGTAAGCAAGTCCACCATGCACAATAATGGCTCATTTGTACAATGCATTAATTAGGTTTATAAATCTATTGATTTGAGCAATGAAGGATGTGGAGATAACGAGCAGTATTCAATCTCAAAGTCCATTAAACATACAAAATAAGAGCAGACCAAACACAGCATAAAACACGAGCAATAAAAATATCTTTTTGGCATTTTTAAGTTCCCCTTTTTCTGAAGCTGAGGTCGGGTTTTCTTGCTTTGGCACAGTGTTAACCCTTGGACTTCTTGTGCAAGGATCATGAAACAAACTTAAGTTTAACACTTCTGTAAAACAATTGTAAAACAGTTTGACTTTTACAGTATTAATTTACAACTGGAAGGTTTTGACAAGCTTCAGATGCTTCATGATTAAAGGTCTAAGAACTGTCATTCATTCTTCTGATACACACAGGCTTGATGAGCCATGGTTCTTCCTTTACCTTTATTTCGAGAATTTCCAAATTTACTGATTTGCAATTTGTAAAGATGTTCTTGCGTTTCTTTTGTGTTTCAGTAGCGAAGCATATTTGAAATATATTATAACTAATTTGTTATCATTATTTTAATGCTGACACATAGAAATTAAATCGGAACATGAAATGTTGCGAATGAATTGTAGTATCATCATGTATTTTTATGACCATAACTTGTTTCACTACAGCAGAAGATTTTAAATAACTTTTGTTTGCAGAGCTTTCATAGCAGGAAATTTGAGTTGCAGTTGAGAATCCATATACTTGGCAATGAGAGATCCTACTAGGGGCATCAGTGTTTTACAAACACATTTTTTTTTTTCAGATATTGTATCATTTCCTTTTTTTGGTAGTACCAGTAATTGAAAATGGACATGGAAAAAGAATAATTTGAAGATATTTCTGTCCTTCTTTTCAGATCATGTATTTAATTAACAAACTTGTATCAAATCCTATATTAATATATAGTATATCTATTGCTTGTAGAGTAGAAATTGCTACCCGTGTGTGACAACTGTCATATAAAATGAGAAAAATTTGTACTTGATACAAAGCCTAAAATAAGAAACCATATAAATTAAAAATAAATTTAATTAATGAGAATTCTCAATCATTTTACTATTCAAAAGATGAGAATTAAAGACTGAATTTTTATTTTTTTTCATTTTACATATACAGTACACATATACTCACATGGGGGGCTCATGTAATACAGAGGATAGGTGCATTACATGGAGACTCGTTAAGTGGGCCACAATGACTCCGGTGGCTCCGGAGGATACCCCTGCCTTTGAGCAGATAATACAATTAATGGATACTTGAATTGACACCTTATACGGTATATTTCTTTTGAATAAAATTGTGTTCATAGATTATAATATTAATAATAAATTGTTACACAGGAAAGGGATTTTTTCTTGCATGAGGCATGGCCTCTAGAAATTGGAAACACCTACTGGAAAATTCTGTCACCTGGCAATTTAAAAAAAAAAAATAACAAAATCTAAATAATTTTGAACTTAAATTTAACTACCACTTAGAGGAAAGATCTTTTCTGACTAAATTTTTGTCATCAATAAGATGTTTTTAAAATCTTTTTTGTTCATTTGCTTTTAAACCAACATCATGCTTGTTTTATCCAAAAGCATGATTTTGTGTTTATGTATTTGAAAATTGAACACCCTGTTGAGAATGAAAGTCACTATGTAAATTCTATCAATCAATGACACATTTATGAATCCATTTTCTCAAAAAGAAACAGGCAAATTATCTATATTAATCATTGCAAAGCCTTATTTAGAGCCAAACACAAGAATGTTAGTGTAACTTGTAGGAATCACTGTGTAATTTTGTCTAGAAGCAAATGGATGGGTTTTTATACTTATGAATTTTCTGTTTACAAATTCTAAAGAAAACTACTTTTTTTTTTAATCTGATGACTCAAATAAATACTCAGTTAATATACATTGATTTAAACATTAGAAATAGATCATTCTGTTGTGTTCAAATAAGAAATTTTCCTTATATGTATTCAGGATGTTGAATTTGCTAGCTAACATCTTAATCTTTAGAAAATTAAATTTTCATTTTAAAGAAATTCAATGACCCCTTCCCTTCCAAAGGTGTCAGTTTAATATATCTTGCAAATTGGGGGACCCACAGCCTAGAGTTTTTAAGACATGTATTGCTACTTTTAGCCATTGAGCTTTCTGATAAAAGTATCTGGTGCCCCTCTGTTTTATCTAGTCAAGAACCATCATAGACAACTTCAACCACCCTTCTTTGGAAGAACTAGTTTAATCATTGTTCTAAAGAACAGACCAATTTCACATGGTTCTCAGTCCCTAATGAGGCTTAATGTACTCCACTCCCCAGGTTCTGAACATCAAGCATTGACCAATTGAAAATGCTCAAAAAATGTCTCTGAATTTTACAAAGTATTATGTTTTTACCCATAATAGTTCTTCAAACTTCATCTTTCAAGTTAATCATATTATATAAAGAAAATTAGTAAATCTCAGATATATTTTCAGAAATTGCGAATTAAAACACATGCTATGCCGCTTTTACAGCTGCTTTTAGGTCTGCATTTTACTCTGCAAAGCAGAGAGAGAGAGAGAGAGAGTTTACACACTCTGCTTACCATGCCTGCTTTCAATTTATAAGCATATCATTTCCCATAAACACAATGAAGATTTTGATATTTCCATTCTCTTTTTATAATCATTATGGCTGCTGCATATAGGCAGCATTTAAGAAAAAGAAAAGAAAAGTCCTTTTTTGAATAAGATGGAGATGAAGCATTCCATGGATCGGGATCCTCATGAAACAACTCATGAAACAACTCAATAAATCATTCTTTCTGCTTATTTGTTAACTTTAATTCATCTATTCTCTTAGTGTTTTACCTGCCGTTTTCTTTGTATTTGTTTTACATGTGTAACACCTTATCTCATATTTAGTTTATCGATGATGCTGATTGGTCAGTTACGTCTGCAAAGCAGACTGAAATAAAGCAAGTTCTATTCTGTCTGCTTGCATGCCTGCAATGCGTAAACTCTAGTTTACACGCTCTTCTTTTGCAGCTCTACTTCAAAGCAGCTGCTAAAGCAGAGCGAGTAAAGCGGGCTTAAGGTTAATATAAACCAAACTTGCACAAATGGTGCATCAAGGGATGAAAAGTCTCAAAGTTGATTCAGAAGCTGGATTTTAATTAGGTTTCATGTTGAAGAACTAGTTTGAAGTTTTTATATAGGCCTATTCCAAAGTATCAAATCAAAATTTCATAAATATTGCATTTTTGGATGTACACTATTTGTTGCTTAATTGTGGGACTTTGTCCTGCTGAAAGACAACATTCATTTAGGTGTGCTCTGTAATCTTTAATTACCGATGTTCAACTTAGTTCCTTACTTTTGTACTTCAAATGGATTAATTTTACTTAAAATTGTATGCCCTATGATGTAGGAGGTCAACCTAAAAATGCTAGGTTTTTCATCTGTTATAGCTGAATCATAGTTATTAAATTACAGCTCCTATTCCCCTAACATTGTAGGTATGTTAATTTCCAAACCTTTTCTTTGATTTGAACGAATTCTCTTTGACAGCTGGGCCATCAAGGAAAGTCAAGAGACACAGCTGGCTACCAGAGGAGGATAAAGCCATACAATCATATTTCAAGGAAGATATCAATGATTTCGAAAATGAGGGGAATGCAGGACCATTACATGGTAATATTTACAAGTGTGACTAACAATTGATAATTTCAAATTGCCTCTTCAATTTGATTAAAATTTCATATTACTCTCTTCAGTTTGATACAGAATGTTTGCATTTTGATCAAAATATCTGCACTTTTCCCTATACCATAGATTTGATTCATGTTTTTTGGGCAATGGCTTCCATTTTGAGACCCTGACTGACAGTAAACGACTAGACGAGTTTACATAACCTAATCTAAAATGAATAATTATTCTGACCATGCTGACTAATTTTTTTCTTTAACTTAACAGTGGCAAAGAAAATAAAACAATTCCTTACCAAGAATCCAAACATTCTAAGGGATTATCCAACTGGGGAGAAAACCAAGAAGATCAGGATAAAAGTGTTTAATCTGAGGAGACAGAGGAGACTAAAATACAAGAAGGGAGTACAAAAAGTTTCTGTCTGAGTTTTTTCTGCCAAGGAAGTTTTAAAAATAGACCAACATGCAAAAGAAAGCAAAAGCAACAAGCATTAATTACATCTGAATTTTTAGTTCATTTGGTCAGAAACAAGAAGAGCTTAAGCGATAGTAAGGTGTCTGTCATCTGTCTATTTGCCTAGCTGTCTGTCTGTCTAGCCCTCTCCGATTTTTTTTATTTGATGTTTTCTGGAGAGGGCTACAATTCCACAGCATCTCTTTAATGATGCAAAGATATTTTTTAAATACGGGAGACTGCAGGCAGTACAAAATGTTTTTACTTTCAGCTTATTTCTAATAAGATGGTATTTTCATTCACTGTTGACATCATATTAGCCCGTTAAACATGTAAAATACATGTTTTCCTTTTTCAGCAGCCATGATAGTTCATGCATGACGTACTGACTTGCGCTTGAAATTTAGAATTACTTAATATAGCAATTGTCAATGTATAAATAATTATGATGAATAGTAACACTAAACATCGATAAATAAAATCATTCCATGTGTCTTTTTTTTGTAAACATTGTTATTTAAGCTTAAAATATTTCAGATATCCGTTCCCTGTAGGTCCTTTATCAAATTGGCTGTCCCTAAATAAATCTGTGAAGGTCATCAAACATGGAGGATAAATTTAAGTTACGATGTTGACATACACGAAAAATACGGATATATGGATTTTCCTGTATATTTTTGGATCAATTTATGTCTGGGTCCAGGTAAGACATATAAATAAAATACCTGTTTATTGACAATTTGAGCCGTTATCCGTACAGGAATGAATCGCTCCAGCTGTGCAACATTACAGAGATCCTAAGGAGTTGTAGCCCTCTCCCAAAAAAAAAAAAAACCCGGAGAGGGCTACATTATTGCAGCTTATTTGCAGCTAATTTTATTGCAATTTTGCCAAAAAAAGACTTAATCAAGAATCATAATTCTAGATGTTACTGTTTAAAAGTTTAAAGTTACTCTTCCTTTGTTATAAGTACAAACCAGTAGAGCTTCACTCTTGACAGAGACTTCTGGTTTATCGCAATGTCAGATTGCTTTAAACCTTACGAAGTAATACGTTCCTCTTCAAAAATCCCCTCTGCTGACCATCCATTTACAGCATACAAGTCTGCTTGACTCCACCATATGCAACAGCAACTGCATTTCTACAATGCATTAGGTTTATCAATTTAAAAATTTGTGCAAATGAAATACAAACTTTTGCATTTTTAAACTTTCGTTTTTCAGATGCTGAGGTCAATTTTTATATGCTGACACAGTATAGTAGCCCTTGGACTTCAGGAATTCCCTAATCTACTGATTTGCAATTTGTTAAAAATACATTTACTTGTACTTTTTAATGCCCTGCTCACATGCAGAGTTTAATTCAAATTAAACTTAAGTTAATGTGAATTAGTTTAATTTGAATTCATTTACTGTGCTAGTTACTTCACATTAGCTCTGTGTGAATGCTAAGCGAAGCTAATTTGAATTAAATTTTGAGCCATTTTTAGCTGATGTATGAACACAACTTAATTTGCATTAGTTTGATTCGCATGAGTTTGATTTGCATGAGTTTACTTAGAATTGATTTACTGCAAATTAAACTGGTTGTGTGAGCAGGCCATATTTTATGGGTTTTATTACTTTATGTAATTTTTCCACTATTAAAACAAGACATGTTTCTTTTTTTGGTTTAGATATAGATGTCTCTTAAATCAAACCTAAATGTATAACATATAGAACTATATGATAACATATAGAATCAATTTATTATCGTGTTTTTAATGGCAACACATAGCAAAGTCTTGGAGCATGAAATTGAGTAGTGATTTACTGAGTAATTGAATTTTAGGACCATTTCTTGTTTCATTACAGCAGTAAATTTTGAATAACTTTGCAGAGCTTTCATAGTAGAAATTCAGCTTGCAGTGGAGAATCTATTAACTTGGCAATGAGGAGTCATACAAGGATTATCAGTGATTTTTATTGTATCAGACATCTTTTTTGTAGAACCCTATTTATTGTCTTGTTCTGTAGTATTCAGCTGATGATGATTTAGTTACACAGACACGTACTTGGGCATGAAAAAAGAATAATATGAAGATTTTCTTCATGTCTTTTCAGAATTATATAATTAACAAACCTGTATCAAATCTTATTTCTGATATATTTTATTATCCATTGCTTGTAGAATAGATACTGATACAAGTGTGTGACAACTGGGTATAAAATGAAAAAAAAAATTATGCATAACAGAATTAAAGCATGAATTAAAAAAAGAAGTAATTAAATTAAGAGACATTGTGTTTAATTTAAAAGATGTAAAAGATTGAATTGCATACTTTTCATTAAATTTATATATACGGTGCACATATACTCACTTGGGGGGCTCATGTAATATAGAGGATAGGAGCATTACATGGAGACTCGTAAGTGGGCCACAATGACTCCGGTGGCTCCGGAGGATACCCCTGCCTTTGAGCAGATAATACAATTAATAGATACTTAAACTGACACCATATGTAGCTCTCTTGAAGGGAATTGTGCTCATATATTAAGACATCAACAATAACAAGATCGCATTGATAAGGAAATTTTCACATTTTTAAAATAGGGCACAAGCTCCTGGGATTGGGAAATTGAGGCCATATGTTCACTTATTGGAAATAATAGTACATGACAAATTTAAGGAAATTAACACAAATAATGAATAATCTTGAACTTTTATTTAACTATCAATCTATTGAAAAGATCTATTGATAAAATCAACAGTCATCAACATGTCAGACAAATCTTCTTAAAATCTTACACAGTCGTTTGATTTAAAACCAAAAACCAATGCTTCAGTCCGAGTAAAGATTTATTTTCAAATTGGTTGTGTGCCTTCGAAAATTGAAAGCAAATTTTATTTTTTGTAAAAAGTGGGTTGCAATTGGGAAAGAACATATTATAAATCTTTGTGCTCCACAACATTACATGTAGTATATGGAAGTGCCCAGTGAGAATCAAAGTGTCATTCTATCCATTAATATTGCTTTTTTTAAAACTAATTTTGGGAACAATTCAATTATAGTGAATGACTGCTATTTATCTGTAAATGAAGTATTGTTATCTGCACTGTTAACATTTTTTTTAAAAAAATATATACTTAGCGCTCATAATTTTTTTCTTAATCTTCTAAATAATTTATTGATCAGTGACCAAACATTAGATATTGGGCATCCTACATAGTGATCAAATATGGAATATTCTTCAACAGGCTGAAGAAGACATATTTTGATTCTGATGCTGATTCTATATAATTATATTTTGGAGACAAAATTCAATTCAAAGATAGCATTTTAATTTTGAGAAAATAGTTTTTAAAAAAAAATTGCCTTTGTTAAGTATTCTAAGAATTGTATTGCTCATTTCAAGGAACTCAACTCCCCTACCTTTCAATGGTGTCAGTTTAATATATCTTGCAAATTGGGGGACCCACAGCCTTGAGTTTTAAACCCATGCAGGGTCAAATTTATAGCTCATGAGGTTGCTGAGTATTTGGTACTCTTCTTAGTATTTAATTTGTGTAGTCAAGAACTATGCATATATTAAAGTCTATTACAGTAAAAATCAGTTATAACAAGCCACCGGGGCCTATGAAATTACTTTATATCTGTTATTTGTTATATCCGTATAAGGAAATATGCTAAATTTATATTAATGGCGATCCAAGTTAAATTTTCTATGTCCATGAATTCGCAACATCTGTGTTTGTTCTATAGGTATGTACAGAAAAAACCCATTGTCAAATCACTGTGTTTAAACAAGAAACATATATTGACGCAAGCGTCAAAAATTGGCTGCAAACCAATTAATTTTCACTTTTATGAAGCATCTAAAGACTGAATTGGTGATTTGTTTTAAAAATATCTTATATTTATCTGTTATTATAATATATATCCTCGTGACATTAAACGCTTGTTCACGACATTGCATGATTTTCTTAATTATATAATGCATGTTCAGTATTATATATGTACATGTATAATTAAGCAAAGTACCCCCTAGTCCTCTGCATCAACAAACCGTGGGCCTGTATAATTAGGAGGCATTTACATTAAAAGTTTAAAACTAAAATTTAATGTAATCTACAATTAGATATGCAGTGTAGTTTTAATTTAATAAATCGCAACAAATATGTGGGGCTCCTTGCTCTTTCTTCGAGGAAAAAAATAAACTCCCTCAAGATCCACCACTACATTTTTTCTCTTTCAGTTTCTTTGAGTTGTAGCGGGAAAATTCTTGGCACATTGTAAAACGTGTATTATCCTCATCTACTAGGGGCCAATCTTATAATATTCTGCAGCCTGCTAGGTCTCTTGATGAATTAACATTTTAACATATATTTGAAAATGTTTATATATGTACATGTGTACACGTCATTTGAAAATAAATAATTCCAACAAATCCTGTTTAATTAGAGAAAGTAAAATTGTGCAACATTCATAACGTGATCTTTGCTTTAAGGCAATGCCCAACACGTGTCCTAATTTTCTCAGCACCTCAAACATGTCAAAGTTTCTCAATCAGGATTGGATGAAATATTTACCTCATTCTTCATAAATATTATAATTTTATGTTTATTGTCGGTTCTTGTTAAACATTTAGACGCTCTTTTTAATATACTATTATATTAATGTTAAATATTTTTTAATTTGAATTGTTTTAACTCCGCAAAAACACAC
This sequence comes from Saccostrea glomerata, assembly GCA_003671525.1. Taxonomy (NCBI): domain Eukaryota; kingdom Metazoa; phylum Mollusca; class Bivalvia; order Ostreida; family Ostreidae; genus Saccostrea; species Saccostrea glomerata. Next base: position 76,233 of record PRKT01001109.1, read on the forward strand.
AGCGACTTCAAACTCTCATATCATATAACCGAGCGCCTCCTGGCGGCCGGTAATAATGGACAAACAATTACACGTAGTATGAAAAGCGTTGGTCAGCAGTTAACTGAATACTTCTTGAAACACCCTGCATGACTGCTTAAGAAAAAGAATATTGCAACAGAGCTTGGAACTTTAACCTACCCACAAGTTTTATTGTTCATGTACAAAATGTTAATGTTAATAATTGACACTGAAATATATATTTACATTTCCAATGTCTTTGTCCAAGATAAAATAACAAATTGTAAATGTACTTTATTTCCCCATCAATGTATTGGCGCAGTTCCAAAAAACCATGGGCATGACATTCATGGCCCCAGGGTCAGGGGTTTTTGTGCTAGGGCGGGGCTATATAGATTATAAAGTGAAAATGCATTATTTCCTTGAAAATCTTCTCCTATTAAATAAACTAACTAAGCACATAGTTTTGATAAGCAAAAGCGCATCTTCCAAAATTGTAAATTTTATGGCCCCATGGTCAGGGGTTTTGGTGTTAAAGTGGGGCTTTTTGATTATATAGTGAAAATGCATTAATTCTTGAAAATCTTTTCTTTTGCTACTGGGTTTTATGCCAATGATCCAAGTGTATATTTTAATGATGAAGAAAGGAGCATCTAGCAAAATGTTTATTTTCAAGGGGGGGGGGGGGGGGT
>PRKT01001109.1:77242-99742 GCA_003671525.1 Saccostrea glomerata
GGGGGGGGGGGGGTTGTTGTTACATAATTACATAATCTGAAAATAAATTAATGCTTTGAAATCTGCTCTATTATATTAGTCAATCATTTTATGTTAAAATTTGCAAAATTTTGAGATATGTAACCCCAGGATCGTTAGTCCTTTTGGGGAGAGCTGCACAACTCACGGTTATAAAGTGGAAGTGCATTTTCTCTTTGTTACTCTGACCAACCTCTGGGTATTAAGTAAATAGATTAACCATGCTAAGGTCATAGATATGATAAGCAATGGTGCCTCTTTCAAAATTGTGGATTTCATGACCGCTGGTTTAAAACAGGAACCAATTTTAATTGTTTGAATGTTGTTACATGATACTCAGGTGACCTACATGTATAGGGCCCGTGTGCCTCTTGTTCATAAAGCACTACATGAAATATGCCTATGTGTTATGGTTTTATATACTCGTCTTTGACCATAAATGCTACAGATCCCATAATGCAAAAAGGTGCATTTTACGGAGCAATATTTTTTGTGCACTCTGAGGAGAATTTCATCACTTTCTAGCATTGGTCTATCAACTACTCCCTAATTATACCCCCGCAAACGAAGTTTGGAGGGTATATAGAAATCAGCTTGTTCATCTGTCTAGCTATCTGTCTGTCCAGCTGTGCAAACGTGTCAGGTCCATTTCTTTCTTATGTAGGAACATTAGAATCTACTATTCCTCACAAAGATTGCTCGTGACTTAAGGGTGTGTCATTACCTTGACCCAAAGTCATTTGGGAAAGTTAAAGGTCACTGGAAGAATTTTTTTTATAATTCATGTCAGGTCCATATCTTTCTTATGGTTAAACTTGGTAATTAAGTTCCTATTTCACACAAAGATTGCACATGACTTAAGGGTAAGTCATGACCTTGACCCAAGGTCATTTGGGGAAGTTAAAGGTCACTGGAAGAATAATTTCATAATTTGTGTCCGGTCCATAACTTTCTTATGGATAAACTTGGTAAGTTCCTAATATTTCACATAAAGATTGTTCATGAGCGTAGGGGGGTTATTTTGTCCCGTTTAAACAGTTCTAGTTCTAGACATATTCTGTAGCCAATATGTATATTTTATCCACCTCCCAATCATTTATAGCTGTCTCTACAGGCAATAAACTCACTTGAAGTGAATTTACAGCAATCTAACAAATAATTTTCATCAAGTGAGTTTATCACTTGTAGATCGAGACAAATTTATAAAGTGTCGGGAGATGGATAAAATATACAGATTAGTTAAATAATGTGTTTAGAATTAGGGAGTCAAAGGTAATTAATTGACCGATGCTGGAAAGTGGAGAAATTCTCCCCAAAAAGTGTGCAAAAAATATTGCACTGTAAATTTTACATTTCGGAAAATTTTTGGTGGTTGATAGTGCCTCCAACTGAAAATATATGCCCCCCCTTCAAATTTCTTCCTATGGGTCTGTATATTTGATTAATATTATAACAACATATAATTTGTTTACATATGATACTTCAACATGCCACTCATGCATATACGTTATTACGAATGGAAGAAACGCTCATCGCTTAACATGTAATATGTTGTCTATGATACATTTTTTCACATCAAGCATTGATTCTCAGATGTTTCAGAACGCCAGAAAAACAATAAATGAGAAAGATTCGATTTTAATTCAATATTGGTGTAATAAATATTAAAGAGCATGAGAAATAATTTGTGACCCCCTCGCTTTCAGAGTCCTTGTGGGTGATATACATTGTATCATTTTTATGGCATAAATTGTGTAAAATATGAACGTCCTATACTATGTCTTTCGATCAGAACTTATCACCGAAGTTAATTTTTTTTTATAACTTGAGGTCAATCGTGATCGTCAAGGGGTAAAAAATCATAGCATGCTTGGAATATCTTGTCACATGTAATGCACATTTCAAATATGAGAGTCTTTTCTCTTTTCCTTTTGCGTCGAAAGCAAATTGAAAGTTGGGGGCCAAGTGTAAGAGAATTATTTTACACCCCCCAAAAAAAACTGACTAGGAAAAGAAAAAAAATAATTAGAAGAAAATAAAATAATTCCTTTCTCAAAACACGAAAATTCTATTTTATAGGGAGGAACTCAGGAAGGGGTGTTTAGGTTTGATCCCGTACCTAAATCGGCGCGAATCATCGTTGCGCGAGCCATATCAGTGCTAAACGGGGGTTCCTAAACGGAATCTACGAGTTGACTGGTCACAATTTTCACCATTTCATAGTTGGTCAGGTCATCATGTTTTCACGAAATGAACTGATAAATAAAAATAAATTTGGTAAAAATGTTAAGTTTACATAAATGTTTATTCAACTTTATTTCATATTATTAAGGAGAAAATATCTTGAAAATATGATAACTGATCTTAAAATATTGACGAATTTTATGTTGGTCAGGTCACTCAGGTCTTTAATAGGTCAGGTCTGTCTTTAGTGTCTTCCTTTTTCAAGTGCGCCTGCGTAGTATTAACAAACACTCGGCAGACCTCGGCCGTGGACTACTTCAAATGAGGTACAAAATCGGCCGAGGTGTGCCGAGTGCAAAAAAAAAAATACATTCATGCCGTCATGTCGAGTTCATCCGAAGAATCAAAATCGTCGGAGTTAGGCATTTCCAGTTCTGATAGTACGGGTAGTTTAAGTCCACCAAGTTCTCTAGAATCAAAATCTCCCCCAAGAAGCACATCTCAGTGGAATAGTTCTTTTGTTGACACACTAGGGGTGCGACAGGTAGAAGAAGGCATTTTTGAAATTATCACACAAAGATGGCGTTTGGTATGTTTAACTGAGGATGAAGAACTGGAAGCCGAGAAGTGCCTTTCCTCTTGTGATTTACAATTAAGTTACTCCTCCTTGGAGACAGTGCCTGCTACAAACATCTATGAAAGCGGCTGGGTACTAAACCCCCAGCAGATGGAAGAGATTAAACGTTTTCCATTGCTTAGCAAGTAAGTGTACCCTCGTGGGGAGCCAGTCAAAGCACCTACGTAGCTATAAATAGCTACCTAGCAGTGATTAATCTAGGTTTTGGGGGAAACTACCCTTTCTGGAGAAATTGGGAAAAATCAGCCGAGGTATGGGAACCACTAATCTTGAGCTAGTGCAGGGCAAGCCCTGCTCTGGGGTCAATTGAATTTCAGCATTTTTATGACCATTTCAAGTGCATGAAGTAGCAAAGTAAAACCATATTTCTCAGTTTTTATGAAGGAAAAAGAAATTTTTTAGGTGTTTACTATTGTAAGGGGAATATTTTACTCATCAAAAGGGGAAAATTAGATCTTCAGGGGAAATTTTTTCCAGGGGAAAAACACCCAATATCGGTAGTAGATATGCCCTAGATTAATCCCTGCCTAGGTATTTAAAGCTACCCAAAGTAGCTATTTTTACCTACTTTTTATAATTTCTACATTTTGCGGCACAAAGACCAAACGGCGCAACATGATGAATACCATATCTTTTGATACAGTCACACTAATGATGAACAGGTCCAGCACAATACCCCGATAAAGGTATTTATCCTGCAACTACCCCTTGCATTGACCTAATAAAGGTAACCTAATAAACCAAAGCTTTATCCGGTCACTGCCCTAATAAAACCTCGTGCATGTATTCCAACGTTCCAAAAGCATTGTGACGTCACGTATACTGCAATGTTTACGCCATGGCTTCATAGTTTCAACTGCAGAGATGTTCCTAAATCCGTCGGAATTAGCTTGTTTTGGACGCTCAAATGTAAAATTTTTGTTGCAGGATAAACAAAATACATGATAACTGTCTTGAAATATAAGCGATATTTGGGCTCGGGTCGAAAACGTAAGAGGGCTCGGCAAGCCTCGCCCTCTATCACGTTTTCTTACCCTCGCCCAAATATCGCTTATATTTCAAGACAGTAACCATGTATTTTATATATAGCTTGATAAAGCTATATAGCTTTATCAAGGTATTACCAATACCTTGATCAAGGTATTTTATGTAATGAAAATTCAAAAAAATTCTTACAAAATTAAATACTGAAAGTCAAGTTCTGAGTTGTTGTCAGTGTGTCTACTCGTGCATGAAAAACACTCTTGTATCAAAATGACAGCATAAAAAGAACATCTCCTCACATGACATGATTTTATACTGATTTCTTTGTGTTTGAGTACTTTACATGCATGGATGAATTTACTGACAACAACTCAAAACTCGACTTAAAGTATTACCGGTACTTTATCAAGCTGTATACCTTTATTGGGGTATTGTGCTGGATCTGATGAATACGACAAAATTTTGGGCATGATTACTTCCTGAATCTGCAATTTTACATTAGTTTCTATGCAAAATTGAGGGAAAATACGAAGTAATCATTTTTGGGCCAAATTTTTCTCATATCCATCATCAGTGTGACTGTATCTAGAAATTTTGTGCTCAGCATGTTGCGCGGGTCCTGCATTTGGCCACAAAATGCAAGTAAAGCAGAAGTAGGTAAAAATAGCTACTTTGGGTAGCTTTAAATACCTAGGTAGCTATTAATAGCTACGTAGGTAGAAATGGACCTGTCCTGTGCCCATATTTTGACGGTCTATCGACATGATCAACGTGTTGCAATATTTTATATTATGTACTATTAGTAAACAATAATCCATTGAGGCTGATTGAGCGGTAAATACACCATTCAAATTGAATTCTTTTCTATGTACAGTCAAACCTGTATATAAGACCTTCCAACGGAGAAAGGAAAAAAAGGTCACATATGACAGGTGGTCTCTTAATACAGGTTGCTTATTTTCCACAGTGTTCAAATATACAATGCTGAAAATATCACATGTGTATGTTGAATGTATTTTATAACACCTTATGTTTATTTCCACTTTTTGCAGTATGTTGCATGTACTTGCCCCCACAAAAGTCAAATTTTGAATACTTCCTGAAATGTGCTGAATTCAATAAATTGTATGAGAAATATAAATTAACAGAACATTTCATAGTTTCAAAGCAGTTTATTCCCAATTTTTGTTTTTATGACGTCACAAACTAATCCGATTTTATATCCTTTTTCAGAAAGAGGACAAAATGGACAAATATTCAACAATTTTAGCTTTAAAATTTATAGAGCGCAAGTTTGTTCAGGAACAATATTTACATATTTCATTGATATTATCATTCTACACATTATATCAAAATATTGATCCTGAACACACATGTGCTCGGTGACTTTTACTCAAAATATCGACGAAATATGTACATTTTTCTGTAGAATTCATAAAAAAACTGAAATTTACGTCATGTTTGTGACGTCATTACGTACATATGACGTCATTACTCATGAAAATATTCAGTGCTTTGAAGTCAGCATATACTCCCCTGTTTAAGATCTTAATTAAATATACCTCCATCAAAGTTTGATTTGGGGGGCAAATATTGGTTATTACCGAATAAAGTTCTTTCTTGATCTACACATGAGTCATTTGAATATTGGAAAATATTGTGAACATCTGAAAATACTAATATTTTTAGCTCTTCTGAGCCAAAGGCTCAAAGAGCTAATGCTATGGCCATTTGTGCGGTGTGCGTTAACTTTTTAGAATATTGGCCATAACTCAAGAACCCCTTGGCCAATTATTGTCAAATTTGTCACAGGGTATCCTTGGCCCAAGGGCTACCATTCATACTAAAACTAGGGGTGGGACCCTAAAACAAGGGGAGATAATCACGAAAATAAAACCAAAAGTACTGGTTGCTAAAAAATCTTTTTCTCCAGAACCACCAGGCAGATTTTCACCAAACTTACATACAAGGGTCGGGATATGTTGAAGATTAAAAATTGTTCAAGGCATGACCCTGGGGCAAAGGGCGTGGTCTCAAGGTCACTTCAAAGTTGACCAAAATTTACACTTATTAAAAACATTGATATTTTGCTTACTATAAAGACTAGGAACATCAAATCTTGTAAGTTGATGCATCTCAGGACTTGACATCATGTTAATGCAAAAGTAGGTCACGGTGACCTACTTTTTAGATTTTACGGGCTTTTGTATTCAAACTGATTTGGAGGCATATTTTAGACACTTTAAGGCCTATAATCATAAAACTTTGTCAGTTGGTGCATCTTGGGTCCACAAACAACATCAACTTCAAAGTACGTCATCGTGACCTACTTTTTGAATTTATGGCTAATCCTTTCTAAAACATTTAATCCCATTATTGCAGACTCCAAGAGGTTTAGAATCACCAAATCGTGTAAGTTGATGCATCTTGGGGCCTTAAAACATATTTATCAAAAAGTAGGTCACTGTGACCTACTTTTTGAACTTGCAGGCATTTGTTTTCAATTTGTTTAAAAGGCATATTTTGTATTCTATTAGACCTATGATCATCAAATTTTGTTGATGCATCTTTGGTCTTCAGAAAATGTTGACCAAAAAGTAGGTCACTCTGACCTACTTTTGACATTTTATGGCTAGATTTAAGTATCTCGGGTACTAATTGGCTTAGAATCATCAAACTTTGTCAGTATATGCATCTTGGGTTTGCAAAGAATGTCGACCAAAAAGTAGGTCACAGTGACCTATTTTTGACATTTTATGGCTATTTTTATGTATTTCAGGTACTATTTGGTCTAGAATCATCAAACTTTGTCATTTGATGCATCTTAGGTTTTCGAGCATATTGACCAAAAAGTAGGTCACGGTGACCTACTTTTGAATATCTCAGGTATTGATTGGCTTAGAATCATCAAACTTTGTCAGTAGGTGCATCTTGGGTATACAGAGAATGTCGACCAAAAAGTAGGTCACAGTGACCTACTTTTGACATTTTATGGCTATATTTAGGTATTTCAGGTACTTATTTGGTTTATAGGTCTAATCATCAAACTTTATTTGATGCATCTTGGATTCTTGGAGAATGATGATCAAAAAATAGGTCACAGTGACCTACTTGTGACATTTATGGCTATATTCAAGTATTCTAGGGTACTTATTGGCTTAGAGTTGTCAAACTTTGTCAGTTGATGCACCTTGGGTTTTCGGAGAATGTTGACCAATAAGTAGGTCACTGTGATCCACTTTTGAATATCTCAAGTACTTATTGGCTTAGAATCATCAATCTTTGTCAATTAATGCATCTTGTGTCCTCAGAAAATTTCAATCAAAAAGTAGGTCACCATGACCCACTTATAGTATTTGTAGTTACATTTAAATATCTTCAGCCCTAACTGGCTAAGAATCATTTTAAAACTTTGTCAGTTGTTGCATCTTAAGTCTTAGGATAGATTGTATGATTTATCAGAAGAGCGATTCAAGGCCCTTGGGCCTCTTGTTTCATACAGTATAAAAGCTGCAAAGGTTTTTTTTCCCTTAAGGACGTTCAATCCTGAGATTTTGAGCATATTTTGGTCAGGTTCTTTATTTATAAAATTCTGCATCATTTTTAAGTTCTAACATTAAATCTGAATTCTACAATGCAAATTTAACTATATTCAATGAAAAAACCGCGATTAAATTCCATTCAAGTAGAAATAAGCTAGGGACAATATTTTGTGGCCGAAGGTTTTTTTAGACGAAAAATGAGAAGTTTTTAGCTCACCTGAGCCGAAGGCTCAAATGAGCATTTCTGATCACATTTTGTCCGGCGTCTGTCTGTCCGTCTGTCTGTCTAGCTGTCCGTCTGTCTGTCTGTCTGTAAACTTTTCACATTTTCGACTTCTTCTCAAGAACCGCTGGGCCATTTTCAACCAAACTTGCCACAAAGTATCCTTGGGTGAAGGGGATTCAAGTTTGTTCAAATAAAGGGCCACGCCCTCATTCAAGGGGAGATAATTGAGAATTAGTGAAAATTTGGTGGTATGTTTTAAAAATCTTCTTCTCAAGAACCACTGTGCCAGGAAAGATGAAACTTATGGGGAAACATCCTCAGGTAGTGTAAATTCAAGTTTGTTCAAGTTACCCCCGGGGGTAGGCCGGGGCCACAATGGCCGACCAAAGTTTTATATAGAAATATATTTTAGGAAAATTCTTTAAAAATCTTCTTCTCAAGAACCGCAAAGCCATAATTGCTCATATTTATATGGAAGCATCCCCAGGTAGTGTAGATTCAAGTTTGTTCAAATCATGACCCCCGGGGGTAGGGCGGGGTCACAATGGTCGATCAAATTTTTTGTTTTGAACCAAAAACGATGCATGCTCGACTGAAATTGAAAGTAGGATTCAAAAATCATGTAGTCATTAAATTCAGGTAAAATTGCTTGAAATAACTAAAAATGATCAGCAAAATCATGGTCGTTAGTCGCGTTAGACAGGTGGTCGTTTAATATAGGTAGAATACATAGGGAAAAGCTTTGGGAGGGAATTTTTACGGTCACATGTGACAGTGAGTCGCTTAATACAGTGGGTCGCTATGGCAGTTTTGACTGTATTTTATTTATTTCAAAAGTGACATAAAACAGTCAGAGGTGTGATGGAATTCTGTCATTTCTAAAAATGACGGATTGTCATCTCTTTTTAGCTCAACTGAGCCGAAGGCTCAAGTGAGCATTTCTGATCACATTGTGTCCGTGGCCCCTCCGTCCGTCTGTACGTCCGTAAACTTTGGCGTGGGTCAGGGGTTCTGGTGTTAGGGCGGGGCTCTATAGATTATTTAGTGAAAATGCATTATTTATTTGAAAATCTTCTTCTCTGCTCCTGGGTATTAAATAAACTAACCAAGCACATAGTTATGATGAGCTAGAGTGCCTCTTCCAAAATTTTGAATTTTATGGCCCCAGGGTCAGGGGATCTGGTGTTAGGGCGGGGCTCTATTGATTATATAGTAAAAATACATTAGTTCTACTTTTTAAAAAATATTTTTCTTTGCTTCTGGGTTTTATGCCAATGATCCAAATATATATATATTTATGATGAAGAAAGGTGCATCTAGCAAAGTAGTTTTTCTATGCCCCCAGGGTCAAAGGGGGGGGGGGGGGGGGGGGGGGGTTACATAGTCTGAAAATAAATTAATGCTTTGAAATCTGCTCTTTGGTATTTATCAACCTTTTTATGATAAAATTGCAAAATTTTGAAATATGTGGCCCATGGGTCAGTGGTTCCTTGGGGTGAGGTACACAATTGGTTATAAAGTAGAAGTGCATTTTCTCTTTGTTACTCTGATCTACCTCTGGGTATTAAGTAAATAGAGTAAGCATGCTAAGTTAATAATTATGATAAGCAATAGGGCCTCTTTCAAAATTGTAAATTGTGAATTTCATGGCCTCCGGTTTAAAGACGAACCAAATTTAATTGTTTGAAAGTTGTTACACAATACTAAGGTGACCTATAAGGCCCGTGGGTCTCCTGTTAATATTTTAAATACCAGCCTAATCATGTACAAATTTCCTACCTAATCATGTACAAATTTCCTACTTTCACACAAGTTTTATAAATGTATTATGCCGCTATATGCGTCTTTTGTCATTTGCACAAGTTTGTACGAAGTTAGGCTCATAGCAAACAAAAGCTTTGAAATGACTGACCGTTCTCGATTTACTATAGAAAATCACAAATGTCTGCCAACCCTGCCACATTCTACGGTTTCCTTCTTTGTATATTCATGGATTTCAGCAGTAAAATTTGTTGAATCGTTCGGTTTAGATATTTATTAATGCTTTGGGATGAAAAAGTTTGCTAACTTTGATTGTTTATTTTTTCACATTTTATCGGGGCCCATAAGCTAAGTGCACTCATTCTTTAATTTTTTTTTCTCTGCAGGTTTCTTGTGAAACTAGATGACTTCAATTTTGTAATGGCAGAAATAATTGTTGGAATTAATTCAAAGTCAGGAATATCTGAAGGCAGATATGAGGCATTATTTGACAAGCTCTTGCAACTCTTTGGATTATATACTTTGTGAGTATTTAAAAGTGTATGGATGAAAATCTTTTTTTAGGCAACCTGAGTCCCTCAAGTGACCTATTGCAATTTGTTAGCTCACCTGAGTTGAAGATTCAAGTGAGTTTTCCGGATCAAAAGGATCACTTCATAATAAATAGGGATTTGTCATATATAGGACCGGGCTTGGTTTTTTTCTCTACAAAAACCTTGTCGATTTCCGTTCTGATTAAGGGCATTAGGCTTAATACATATAACAATTTGTTTTTCCTAAATCTTTTTTTCAGCGAGTAGAGGTAGGAGGAACCCTTTCATTGATTTCCGGGTTTGTTCTCTCAAAATGTAATAATTGATATTTGCCTTAACTTCTCAATGTGCATAATGGTACTTTTTACTGCCTCTGAAATTCTATTCTTTATGTCTAGCCTATTTTATCCGTGAATATATTAAATTATTCTATTAATGTCTGCAAATTATATAGACCTAAATCAAGTCTGAGGGAGTACAGTAACTGATCATTATATATAGCCAAAATCAATGTTATTAAATTCTAAGGAATATTATACACTTATCCACTGGTTGAGAGTGGGATAGCTCTATTATCAAACCCGCGACAGGGAACTATTCCCCGAGGGCTTGCCCGAGGGAAATAGTCCCTGTCAAGGGTTTGATAAAAGAGCTATCCCAGTCACAAACAGTGGATAAGTGTTTTATTATACTGATGTATAATATAATTTCTGAGGTTTGAATTTTTTTTGGAGTAAGATGATACTGCAAGAATAATCTGAAATCCTGATGACGTCACAATGCTACTGAAATCATTATGACATCATCAGTCAATAGATTTATCGCTGGAAATCAAAATTGGAGGCAAAAATTGCATGAAAATTTTCAGAGGGTGGATAGCAAAAACTATACCCCCGGGTATAACTTTGCTATGTGTGAACTATAAAAGATAGCTATTTTACCTTCTGAACTTTTTATACTTTGACAACTGTACATTGGATTTTTACGATTTGATGTCTCTTTACTGTTTCTTATATCAAGAATGGGCATGCATAAAGGATAGACAATTGAAGGAAAATACACAATTCCATTTAAAAAAAAAAAATACTTAAAAAGTCTTTGAAAAGGCGAAAATTTAAAACATTAAAAGTGTGGTACCAAGTGGATTCGAACCCCCGACTTTAAAATGTTTGATTGAACGGTGTAATAGTCAGACCACATATCAACTGAGCTAGTCTGACTATGACATTTATATAAATTTATAAAGGATGAGGTGACATAACTGCTATCTGGGGCCCCTTTTTCCATGATGAATTATATTTAATCTACAACGATGTTGGTAGTTTTCAAACATGAGTGAATAAATACGACGCCTTTTGAAGAGTTTCATTAGTTCAGACACATTTTAATTATAAGGAATACTGCATTATCTTTGATTTTTTAGACCCTATCACAGTTAAATTCGGCCAGGTTTGTGTGAATATATTTTCTTTTATGGCAAGAGAATGGGCGGGTCTTAGTACAATAGAGGGATATGTGTGTTCGAGAAGACCTTATATTGCTATTGTTATTATTTCCCACATAGTCATTGTCCAATCCGATGACAGAATAACAAAACATGCTGGTTTAGTACGTTTACATTTTATCACAGACACGTGGTTTAGGTCAATTTACCTGTTATCCTTTTTCTACATTTCAAACTTTTATAATGGTCAGCCAATGCTGTTTATACGCATGGATTTTCAGCATTTATGGTTTTTAGGACAAGAAATGCACATGAAACTTGTATTCACCGATACTCGGGAATACATGTAGACCTAGCGAATTGCTCACCAAACACACTACAAAACTTGAAACTAATGTATATCATGTATATTCTATCAATTGTTTGTAACTGTATATAAATTTAACTGTGGTCTCGGAAATGGTACATATGTAGATCCGTGTCTAATCTGTAACTCAAATGCATAAAAAAAATCCGAAAGCAGTAAAATTTTAAGCATGTTTCCATTGTATTTTTGTGGTACTCACTCATAACAAATTTCATTTAGCTGATTGGTCAGTTAGAAAGTATCGCCTGTGCCTCGATTAGCATATGAATTCATTCTTACGTCAGAAAATCTAGTTCCGTCGATCTGTTTATAATGGGAAAGGGCAACTAGATTTTACAATTTTTTAGCTCACCTGAGCCGAAGGCTCAAGTGAGCTTTTCTGATCAAAATTTGTCCGTTGTCTGTCGTCGTCGTCGTCGGCGTTGTCGTCGTCGGCGTAAACTTTTCACATTTTCATCTTCTTCTCAAGAACCACTGGGCCAATTTCAACCAAACTTGGCACAAAGTATCCTTGGGTAAAGGGGAATCAATTTTGTTCAAATGAAGGGCCACGCCCCCTTCCAAGGGGAGATAATTATGAATTTGTGAAAAATTTATGGCATTTTTAAAAAATCTTCTTCTCCAGAACCGCTGGGCCAGGAAAGATGAAACTCATGTGGAAGCATCCTCAGGTAGTGTAGATTCAAGTTTGTTCAAATCATGACCCCCGGGGCTAGGGTGGGGCCAAAATATCCGACCCAAGTTTTACATAGGAATATATAGGAAAAATCTTTAAAAATCTTTTTCTCCAGAACCACTGGGCCAGGAAAGATGAAACTCATGTGGAATCATCCTCAGGTAGAGCAGATTTAAGTTTGTTCAAAACATGACCCCCGGGGCAAGGATGGGGCCAAAATGGCTGACCCTAGTTTTACATAGGAATATATAAGAAAAATCTTTAAAAATCTTTTTCTCAAGAACCACTAGGACAGGAAAGATGAAACTCATGTGGAATCATCCTCAGGTAGTGTAGATTCAAGTTTGTTCAAATCACGACCCCTGGGGCAAGGGTGAGGCCCAAATGGCCGACCCAAGTTTTACATAGGAAAAATCTTTAAAAATCTTCTTCTCAAGAACCACTGGGCCAGGAGAGATGAAACTCATGTGGAATCATCCTCAGGTAGTGTAGATTCAAGTTTGTTCAAATCATGACCCCCGGGGCTAGGGTGGGGCCAAAATGGCCGACCCAAGTTTTACATAGGCATATATAGGGAAACCTTTTAAAATCTTCTTTTCAAGTACTTCAAAGCTATGATTTGTCACAGTGATATTTATATGGAATCATCCTCAGGTAGTGTAGATTCTAGTTTGTTCAAATGATGAACACCTTGAGGGGGGAGGGGGGGGGGTGTGGAGTAAATTCAAGCCTGATGTGCTCAGGTGAGCGCTGTGGCCCCTGGGCCTCTTGTTTAAAAATAGCATGTAAGTGCAGTTAGGTACAATTTTCTCCTTTCACATATAGGTAGAATTCAATGAAATACAGTGACCAGCCAAAGGAGAAAATTGTACCTATCTGCGCTCGTATATTTTAAGGGCTTCTAAGAGTGGGGCGGGGTTAAAATGCAATGGGAATTGAATGTAAACATGATACCCCTACCCCAATCTAAGATCTATATCTTTCAAATCACGTTTCTATTTTTGTTAAAAATAGTATTCTATAAAGGTACACATATCAGTGATTAGTTACATACAAAAATTTGAGTAAAATTTAGACATTTATTTTTTTGTCAATATACGAGGGGCCGCAAGTCACCTCATCCTTTGAAGCAGATTATCAAAATCAGTTTTCCTTATTTTTTGTAGGTTTTTTGCTCACCTGAGGCGAAGGCTCAAGTGAGCTTTTCTGATCACATTTTGTCTGTTGTCTGTCCGTATATCTGTCTGTCCCTCCGTCCATCTGTCTGTCTGTCCCTCTGTCAAGTTCTGTTTTGAGTACAATCGTGCCATTTTTGACAGAGTTATACCCTTTTGGACTTGGAAAAATTCCAATTTGGGGGGAGGGGGGCATAAGTGTTTTACAAACATCTCTTGTTTCTGGAGTGGGCTACAATTCCACAGCATCTCCGTAATGGTGCAAAGTATTTTTAATGCTGGCAACTGCCAGTAGAATAATTGTTTTTACATTCAACTTACTTCTATTAAGACGAGATTTTTATTCACAGTTAACAACATAGCCCGTTTAACACGAAAACCATTTAAAATAAATCTGAGTGTTACATGTCGCTTCTACTCAGCTGCCATGACAGTTCACGCGTAACATACTGAGACTTGCGCTTGAAATTTAGAATAACTGAATAAAGCAGGTGTTGGCATTTGTAAATAATTGTGATGAATAGTATCAGTAAACATTGATAGATATAACAATTCCATGTGTTATTTTTATGTAAACAGCGAATTAAGGCTTAAAATTAGGTATTTCCAAAGTAATCCGGTCCCTATAGATCCATAATCTCATTGGCTGTTCCAAAATAAAATCTGTCAAGGTCAGTAAACATGGAGGATAAATTTAAGTTGTGATGTTGTAATACACGAAAAATAAGCAATACAGGTAAATATCAGTATCTCGAATACCCCGCTTATGTCGAAGTCAATTGCCAGTCCCGGCCGTATTCTCTATATGATTTAAAAAACACCTGATATCTCGAACACGGTAATCTCGAATACCCCGCGTATGTCGAAGTATATTCAAAGTCCCAAGTCCTACTTTTACCTGGCTTATCTCGAAGTGCAGCGATTTTTTCGGTCTACTGAACACACCTGGCGTCGTGACTTCACATTTTCTCACCAGTGGCTATTTATTAACACCTCCAAACCGAGGGAATCTTAATTAATCCCAAGCTCATGTTGGGTATCTCTGACATGGTAATTGGTATGACAGCTTGGGTGTTGGTGTAGTCTTCGACCTATAAAACCACTCGCAGCACTTCAGAAATTGAATACAGACAGTATTACGATATTGCATTTAATCTGTATAATTAAAATCGTAAATTCATAAAACACAAAAGATTTTTCAATACCAACTTAAACAGTTAAGTTGCAGTGCGTAATGCACAGTGCAGTGATTGATTACATCCATGTTTATCTTCGTATAAATAGATAACCTTGACCACCATTTGCATAGTTAGTTTTGTAAACTATATGTTCCTTAGTATTACTGCGTAATGTAATACATGTAAGCTATTAATAGTATTCAAGTTTAGAGTTTAAATAATGATTGTATTTTTATTGCTCTAAATAACATTTTGCTCTAAATTTCAACAAATAAAGTTTTTTAAAAAATTCGTGTAACAGAGACAATTTATTGCCTCTGCTGGGGATCGAACCCGGGACCTCTGTCTTGCAAGTCCAGTGCTCTTATACCAATCGAGCTAAAGGGTTAACCCACTAGCCCAAGCTAGTAGGATGCCGTTTATCTACTCCTACAAGTAAGAGCCTCGGTTAACGTCCCTTCGCTCCTTATATACCTCGGACTCTTACATCCGAAGGCCATTTTCTAACGAGCTCGTTCCGCCTGAGAATTTGGGCGGAATGTATTATGCGTGAAATAAACTGTTAACAAGTAATTTTCAGGTACCTACGTGTTTGCATGGGGTATGAAAGCCACAAGAAATAATAAAATCCATTTTATTCAGTGTGCATTATTGTTTATTAATGGAAATTGTCATTATTCCAATTTGTCACCAGAAGTACTTTCGATTTGACTTCACATTAATTTTACGGATTGCTTGTCAGAAAACAAAATTTTCGTTGCATTACGCTGGTTTCGTTTCGTCAGATTTTCTGAATTCCATTTCTGAATTGTAAACAGATGACTTGTTTCAATTTCTGCTTCGATTTGAAAAATAATGGATTTATTGCTAATACGAGAGGTTAACAGTGTTTAATGCGTAAGTTTTATTGTAAATATTGAGTATTTTATTATTTTGTACCATTCGTTAATATACAAAGCCTTATTTCTTTATAAAATAATTTTTTCCACTTGGGGTTTCAGCGGCGAGAATTTTTACAATGGATGCTAGAGGTTACGCGGCGCCAAGTCAAAAGTATCGGGCCGTGAACCTCTAGCATGCTGGAGTAGCCGTTTATCTAGCACTACCACATTGTCCCCCTCCAGAGAATGAGATGTCCTCATCTCTTTCAGAGTGCCGACGCCTGTGGGGCGAAGTTCTGGGGGCAATCTCTCTCAACCGCCAGAGAACACCCGGGCCCCATGTTGGGCGCCAAATGTAACAGAGACAATTTATTGCCTCTGCTGGGGATCGAACCCGGGACCTCTGTCTTGCCAGTCCAGTGCTCTACCAATCGAGCTAAAGGGTTAACCCACTAGCCCAAGCTAGTAGGATGCCGTTTATCTAACACTACCACATTCGTCTTTTTCTTTTCTTACGGAAAAGGTTCTTTAACTATAACACTAATGATACATCCTGTTTGACCATGTAAGAATGGCCTGAAAAATGTAAAATCGCTGTAAAATCAAGAAGGCATGTATATTAAATTGTTTTACAATTATAAACAATAAAGAAAACACCAACATTGTTTTTTTTAATATTTATCGCAAATATGCTTGAATCTTTACCGTAAAGACTACATGTTTGGTAATACAGGATATTGTTATGCATGAAGATGCAGAAGAAAAAACGTGAATTATTATTGATTCGACTTTGGAAGATAATTTCGGATATCTCGAACCCCCGGATATCTCGAAGTCATGTCCAGGTCCCCTCAGCTTCGAGATACTGATATTTCACTGTATATGGATTGTTCTATATATTTTTGGATTGATTTATGTCTTGGATAACTTCATTTTTGAAGCCCAAGTAGGACGTGTTAATTAAATAGCCATTAACCGATAATTTGAGCCATTGAATTCTGTGCGGGAGCGAATCAATTTGCACCATTACCGAGATCCTAAGGAGTTGTAGCCCTCTCCCAGAAAAGAAGAAGAAAGAAAAGTGGACTACTCAAAAGCATGACTTGAATTAAATTTTCTTGATTGGCAACTAGTTTGAAGTTTTTGGATAGATCTATTTCAAAGTAACTCCAAGTTCTATCAAATCGAAATTGCATAAAGTTTGCATTTGTGGATATACACTTATAGAATGTTGGTTAATTTAAATGTGTGACGTAGCCTTACTTAAAGACAACATATGTTGAGATGAGCTCTCGAATCGCTGATTACCTATGTTTTTATGTAACAGTAAGGGCTATGGACCTCTTTTTAGCTCACCTGAGCTGCTCAAGTGAGCTTTTCTGATCACCCGTTGTCCGTCCGTATGTCTGTCCGTCTGTAAACTTTTCACATTTTCAACTTCTTCTCAAGAACCACTGGGCCAATTTGACCAACTTGGTACAAAGCATCCTTGGGTGAAGGGGAATTTAAATTGTTAAAATCATGGGCCAAGACCCCTTCCAAGGGGAGATAATAAAAAAAAAACAAAAATAGGGTAGGGTCATTAAAAAATCTTCTTCTCAAGAACCACTGGTCCAGAAAAGCTGAAACTTATGTGGGAGCATCCTTGGGTAGTATAGATATTAATTTAGTAAAATCATGACCTCCGGGGGTAGGGCGGGGCCACAATAGGGAATCCAAGTTTTATATAGAAATTTATATATAGAACGAATCTTTCAAAATCTTCTACTCAAGAACTACTGGGCCAGGAAAGCTGAAACTTATGTGGAAGCATCCTTGGGTAGTGTAAATATTGAATTGTTAAAAGTATGACCCCCGGGGGTAGGGCAGGGCCACAATAGGGAATCCAAGTTTTACATAGAAATATATAGAACAAATCTTTAAAAATCTTCTTCTTAGAAACCACTGGGCAAGGGAAGCTGAAACTTATGTGGAAGCATCCTTGGGTAGTGTAGATAATAAATTGTTAAAATCATGACCCCCGGTGGTAGGGCGGGGCCACAATAGGGAATCCAAGTTTTACATAGAAATATTTAGAACAAATCTTTAAAAATCATCTACTCAAGAACCACTGGGCCAGGAAAGCTGAAACTTATGTGGAAGCATCCTTGGGTAGTG
This sequence comes from Saccostrea glomerata, assembly GCA_003671525.1. Lineage (NCBI taxonomy): Eukaryota > Metazoa > Mollusca > Bivalvia > Ostreida > Ostreidae > Saccostrea > Saccostrea glomerata. The sequence continues at coordinate 95,006 of PRKT01001109.1, forward strand.
TAGATATTAAATTATTAAAATCATGACCCCAAGGGGTAGGGTGGGGCCACAATAGGGAATCCAAGTTTTACATAGAAATATATATAGAACAAATCTTTAAAAAAGATCTGCATCACCCAAGTTACTCAGGTGAGCGATGTGGCCCATGGGCCTCTTGTTTTTTAGTGTATTTGGGAATGTTACAATAGCAGTAAATACTTAAAATTTTACTTTTGTGTGTAATGACTTAAATTCTGTCTTTTAATTGCAGGAACCACTCATTTATAAGTACTGAGAAAACTATGATCCGAGGGAGAAGTATGTCTTCAAAAGCTGACATAATCGCTTATTCCAAAGAGAGACAAAAAAAAAATTCAGAGAGGAAAGTTGTTTTTATTTGTGAGGTATGATTATGATTTGGACATAAAAAAATGTGTGTGTAAGTTAAAAGTACATTTTTAGATTAATTTCAACCTTTAATCATCCTGTTTTTTTCCCCATAATTTTACAGTCTGTGTATCAGAAGTTGCAGGTGAGAGTTTTAGGTTTTTTTGGTTTGCACTGTTGCACTCATTTTTTCAATAATTATTATGAAATAAACTTATATAGCTGCAATAATATAGCCACCTCCGATTTTTAGCTCACCTGAGCCTTGGCTCAAGTTAGTTTTTCTGATCAAAATTTGTCCGTTGTCTGTTGTTGGAGTCATGCAGGGTTGCAGATAACCACTCGCCCACTTGCAAATGCAAGTAAATTTTCCTGTGGGGACCAGCTCTTGAGAATGTTATCGCTTACATGGCCATTAAGAATTTTATAGGACCTTTTCCAGAATCAGATTATATTAACTTAGTTTTCATATATCCTGGGCGGATTTTTCTGTGTTTGATCATTCAGCTGATTCAATTTTTCAAAAACATTAATTGTAGTAGCTTTATTTTAGATATAAAATATGTCAACCTAGTCAACATTTATCTTAAATTTAAAGAGTAATCATTATTATTACAAGAATTCCCCGAACAACTTTTTGAAGTTGAGTTTTCTGCTGCTAGGCAGCCATGTTGGGTGTCCACTGTAAATATAACACCTTGTTAATTCAGTCCAGGGACGTTTGGCCCTATCATTTATGAACGAAAAAACGACATACCGACCCTTGTTTTTGGGGGGAATGTTACAAGAATCAAACATTTTTATGCCCCGCCATGAATATGGCCGGGGCATATAGTGTTTGTCATGTCTGTCTTCCATCCTTCCGTCACACTTTGTGTTTAGCTCTGTTCAAAGCTAAATTTTAAAGAAACTATCCAAGATATTTTCATCAAACTTCATATGCTGATAGATATTGATGAGGGCTATGCAACTGCATCAACATTTTTTGACCTTGACCTTTCCTTTGACCTTGACGTCACTTTTCTTAAATTAGAGTTTAGCTCAGTTTTAAACATACCATTCAAGATGGTGTTATCAAACTTCACATGTTGATACAAACTTGCATGGATGATCCATCTCAGGATGAACATTACCAGACTTGCTTCGGATGCTGGACCTGACCTACATTTTCCAGATGAGTGACCAGGTTAAAGTTTTTGGTGCAGGTCCATTCCTAAGGAACTAAAAGCCCTACTTGGACCAAACTTGCATGCATGATGCATCGAGAGATGGACACTACCAGACTTGCTTCAGATGCTGGATCTGACCTACATTTTCATTCCCAAGTAACTATAAGCCCTACCTGAACCAATCTTGCATGGATGATGCATCTAGGGATGGACACTACTAGACTTGCTTCAGATGCTGGATCTGACCTATATTTTGATTCCCAAGTAACTATAAGCCCTACCTGAACCAAACTTGCATGGATGATGCATCTAGGGATGGACACTACTAGACTTTCTTCGGATGCTGGATCTGATCTATATTTTCATTCCCAAGTAACTATAAACCCTACCTGAACCAAACTTGCATGGATAATGCATCTAGGGATGGACACTACCAGACTTGCTTCAGATGCTGGATCTGACCTATATTCTGATTCCTAAGTAACTACCTGAACCAATCTTGCATGGATGATGCATCTAGGGATGGACACTACCAGACTTGCTTCGGATGCTGGATCTGACCTATATTTTGATTCGCAAGTAACTATAAGCCCTACCTGAACAAAACTTGCATGGATGATGCATCTAGGGATGGACACTACCAGACTTGCTTCGGATGCTGGATCTGACCTATATTTTGATTCCCAAGTAACTATAAGCCCTACCTGAACCAAACTTGCATGGATGATGCATCAGGGATGGACACTACCAAACTTGCTTCAGATGCTGGATCTGACCTATATTTTTATTCCTAAGTAACTATAAACCCTAACTGAACCAATCTTGAATGGATGATGCATCTAGAGATGGACACTACTAGACTTGCTTCAGATGCTGGATCTGACCCATGTTTTCATTCTCAAGTAACTATAAGTCCTACCCGAACCAATATTGTATGGATGATGCATCTAGGGATGGACACTACCAGACTTGCTTCGGATGCTGGATCTGACCTATATTTTGATTCGCAAGTAACTATAAGCCCTACCTGAACCAAACTTGCATGGATTATGCATCTAGGGATGGACACTACCAGACTTGCTTCGGATGCTGGATCTGACCTATATGTTCCAAACAAGCAATTCACCTGCATCACCATTCAAGATATTCTGATCAAATTTTACACACAAATTTTCATGTTGCTTTACTAATATATCCTTGGCAGGGCATTCATGTCCTATGGACATATTTCTGGTTTGAGGCTAATTCAAAATACATCCCAAGGACCAACTGAAATCAAAAGAAGCAAATTTGAAATAAAATGTTATTTGCAACCCTGGGAGTTGTTGTAAACTTTCACATTTTCATCTACTTCTCAAGAACAGCTGGACCAAGTATTTCTGGGTAAAGGGGATTCAAATTTGTTCAAATGAAGGGCCAAGCCCTCTTCCAAGGGGAGATAATTATGAATAAGTGAAAAATTAATGGCATTTTAAAAGAAATCTTCTTCTCAAGAACCACTGGGTCAGCAAAGATGAAATCATGTGAAATCATTCTCAGGTAGTGTAGATTGTCAAGTTTGTACAAATCATGACCCAGGGGCAAGGGTGGGGCCACAATGGCCGATCAAAATTTCACATGGGAATATATAGGAAAAATCTTTCAGAATCTTCTTCTCAAGATCCATAGGGACAGGAAAGATGAAACTCATGGAATCATCCTCAGGTAGTGAAGATTCAAATTTGTTCAAATCATGACCCCCAGGGGAAGGGTGGGGCCAATATGGCTGACCAAAGGGTGATCTAATTTTAACAAAAGAATAAATAGGAAAAATCTTTAAAAATTACTTTTCAAGATCCATAGGGACAGGAAAGATGAAACTCATGTTGAATCATCTTCAGGTAGTGTACATTCAAGTTTGTTCATATCATGCCCCCCAGGGTAAGGGTGGGACCACAATGGTCGATCAAATTTTACATAGGAAATACATAGGTATAGTGTAGAATTAAATTTGTTCAAATGATAACCTCCAAGGGTAGGGAAGGGTGTCAATGGTGGATCAAAATTTTACATAGGAAAATAAAGGGAAAAATCTCAATTCCAGAAAAGCTATGTTAAGTCATTTTGACATGTAAACATCCTCATGTATTGAGGATTTAAATTTGTTCAAATCATACCTTTGGGGTAGGGTTGAGGGAAATAGTTAGAATAATCTAACTGTGTCTCAGGACAAGCCCTCACCACAGTTAGAATACCTTCCATATACTCTCGGTGTATCAAATTATTGCAGAATCGCTCGGAAAGAATTTTGAAGGATATACAAACGGATTTGCTCTGAAAATAACTTGTAAATTAATTGTAACAAACTTTTTTTTTTTTATGCCTTTTATCCCAAAAAATAATCCATAAAAAGACGAAAAATTCAACTATATCTTCTCAACAATTTTTCTCACTTCAAATTTACCTGCCATGTTTACATTTGGAACTCTCAGAATTGTTCGTAGTAAATACACTGAGTACGATTTATCGCCCGTGTTTACTTTGCTACATTGTGAATACACAGAACGAATTCTATCGTTAAACCAGGTATGTAAGACATTAATCATTTTAACGATAGAATATTCTATCGAGGGAAACAATGGGAAGTCAAATTCAAAAAAATATATCCTAACACAATGTTAAAAAAAATCTATAAATATCTTTTTCTCAAGAACTTTCTCAAGAAGTTATATGCAGAATTGATATGGAGGCGTTCCGAAGTAGTATTAGAATTCAAGCACCAACCCCCGGCCCATCCTCACCCCTCCCCTCAGTAAACTTTTCAATTCTGACCTGATTTGTACTTTTTCCTAGCCGATGTGCTCAGGTGAGCTATGTGGCCCCTGGGCCTCTTGTTTAATCTAAATGTTTTTTTTCTGGAAAGGGTTACAAATCCACAGCATCTTTGTAATAGTGCAAATACATTTTTTTGAATACATGCGACTACAGGCAAAACATCACTTGCTTCTAATTAGACAAAATTTTTAATCACTGTCAACAAAATAGCCAGTTAAATGCGAAATACATAAAAATTAATCTCTGCATTTACCATGTGTCACTCTTCTCAGCAGCCATGACATATCACGTGTGATGCACCGAGACTTTTGCTTAAAATGTAGATCAACTTTATCAAAGGAAATGGTGGTTGTTTATAAATGATTGTGCTGCAGACCTGTTTACTCTC